>SNQJ01S0093229.1:0-32296 GCA_010110895.2 Picea sitchensis
CGCAGGTTTAAAACTTACAAGCACTTCTCCTTGAACCTGGTCCTGGGCTCCTCTTCATAATGCACCAAATACTCAACCTCACAATATAATTGCAGGAAATTGGGGCAAAGGGGGGATAAATTTGGGCAGAGTTTCTATACTCTTCTTCTTATTCTTTTTTTAAATGGGACCCCTACCCCTTCTTTTATAGGTAGTTATCTGGTTGAATGACTGGCCATAAGTAGTCAAAAGGTTTTAGCAATTTCCCGAAACTTTGTTTCCTGTCTGCAACTTTCCATTTTTCGTGCTTTTGTCAGTATACACGGGTTGTAGAAGGCCTGCATGCATATTGATGTGTGAATATGTGGGTTGTAGAAGGCCAGGGCACGTTTGGCTCAAAAAAGAGGGTTTTTTAGAAGAGCTTCGCTCAAGAAATTGGAAAATAGTAGGGCCTAAGGCCAACTATGCAGACTGGGTGAAAATTAGGCTTATAACAGATTCCCCCTAAAGTGTGAGGTCAGAAGAGCATCTGATGGCCGAAATACTTTACCAATATTTATCAACGTGCCAAGTGAGTGAGCCCAGGGACCAGTATTCGGGAGCTACCATCTGCAAAACAACATTTTGTCTCTCTGAGGTGGGCATACCCATGCTCGGGATAAAAAACTAAAATCATGGTTGCCAATCAAATATACTGCAGATCCATGTCATATAACTATATAAAGTGTAGCCGGGATCAATACACAGTGGATCTACATCTCAAAATCAAAAGATATAGATGTATAGTATCCATATTCAAGAAGCTAAGTGTCGTCTGATGGCTGGAGATGATGCTTCAGAGCTCGAGCACCAACTTCAAGATCTTCAAAACTCGGGTAAGAGTGTAATGTGAGTATACGACTTCACTACACAAAGGTATTTAATAGCTTGCCATGAATAGACAAGAGGATCTTGGTGATCAGACAAAGAACTTCATTGATTTTTATCAAGGATTTGATTGATATTTTAGGATGGTCGGGCATGAGGACAAGAGAAAAACTGCAGAAAGGTCAACATGAGCTTGGTAAAAACTTCCCTTGGACAGTAGCATGACAAATGATGAGACTTGGGCAACATGATATTGACATAAGTTGACGATGCAGGAGGCAACACCAACTCTCCATATGTTTGGATGAATAACCAAATGGAAGAGGACATGGCTCTATGAGAACAGCTTCCTAAGGTCATACTATATCCCAGATATTTGACGAACAAACGAAAAGATGTGCTTTTTCCAAGGGCGATTCATTGTGATGTCAACAAATATATATACTTTTCCCTTCCTCTTTTTGGGGTATATTTGATTTTTTTGTCTTTTTTCAATAATTTTGGAAAGATTTTGAAAAATAATAAAAGAATGTTATGTTACAAAGGAGGAACAAGTGTCGCTAACATACTAGTTCCAGGTGTAAGGAACACACTGATGCTTAGATAAAGGGGAAACTCGAAAAAAACCTCCATGGGCCAAAGGTGTCAAGACGCAGAGGCAAAGTGCTACAGGGCTTGCGTATAAGGCATGCTTTAGATGGTTCAGTTGAGAGCAACATGGAGCCAGCATTAGGCCAAAGACGCAGGTATGAAAATGTGATTAATAAGACACACAATGGTAACATCCTTCGATGTAATTTTAACGATCCCATAGAAGGTAAGCTCGACGGTTTTTCATATTTAGAGAATCTGACAAAACATTAAAGGAGACTCCGTTGGGGTACCTTTTTCAAAGATAGTCTAGTCGACTCAAAAAAGGGGTAAACTAGCACCAACCAGACGTCTATTCAAAACCACTTTAATGAGTGTGATAAAGACTAGATAACTCAACTATTTTTTTATTTTAAGGAGTCTGAAAAAAGCTTAACTATGGACTCCGTAAAGGTTGTTCTTCTTGTCCATTTTAACGACTGTGAAGAAACAAGGTCACTCGGAGATCTTTTCAATTTTAGGGATTCTAAAAAGAGCTTAACTATGGACTCCATGGGGGTGCCTTTTTCATAAATTTAGTCCCTCGGGCCTAAAAAAGGGGTAACATTATACCTGAGGATACTCTTCTAGAGAACTGGAGTTCCTAGAGTATACCTTTGTTCGTACAGTTGACCATCCGGATCGAAAAAGGGGTAAACTACCGTCAGACATATGTGTCTTTAAATTTCAGTTTAACAAGTGTGAATGACAACAAGATCGCTCGGAAATATTTTCATGTTTAAAGGGTCTGAAAAGGGCTTAAAATAAGACCCATTTAAAATTTTGGGAGTCCCGAGGGTGAGGTCAAGAGTGATAAAGAATCATGCAAATGAGGCTCAAACTTGTAATCAGGACAAGACTAACAGGGACTCATGAACCTATAGTCATTACCAACAGCATGGATGTCGAAAATGCAAACAAGATCTAGCTAGGGAATCCATGAAGGGGGAGGCTCTACCATGGCATTACGACACTTCTAAAGCAACAAATATGGTTCTGTGTGGAAACTCAGTGGGTTCGATCCTATGGCAAAGTGATAAAGACAACGAGATACAAAAAGTGGAGGTGAAATCCTAACTTAAATGCTCAAGTTGAAAAAATGATTTTTTTACCAAAGGACCTTTAAAAGTGACCCAATTATCCAAAACGCTTCCTGATACCCGAAGTGACCTCTATCGTAACCTTCCCAAAGAAACTCCTGAACCATACTAAATGATTTTCAGTTTAGAAAAAATGACAAAAAGCGGCCAAAAAGTCTATAAATAGAAGCTGGCAGCTCATTATCACCATTGTTGATTTCGAGAGCTTCAGTGGACGAAACGAACTTCTGATTGTACCAAGTAAGTACAAATTCACTCCTCTTGCATTTCAATTTTTATTTTATGCATTTTATTTCATGCTTTTCGGGGGGCGTCGACCTTTAAAAGGGTTGGCCCTAGGAATATGTGGGTTGTCTTGGGATAGCACATGTATTCACACGTGCAGAAGAATTACTGCATGCATGCATACACTACTGTCACCACTACAGCTCGCGTATGCCCCCAATTTTGTGAAAAAATTAAAAAGCAAGATCTAATTCCCCTCCTGAACTGGTACTTGCAAGATGTATGTTCACTGGAGGGAAAGAGAGCATGAAGACATTGAATTTTTGGTCAATGAGGACCCCGGTGTGACTTTTACATTGACTCAATGCGGGCTATTGAAATTCTACCAGTGTCCATTCGTCCAGGCACAACCGAGGCTACTGAACGCCTTGATAGATTATTGGCACCCGGATGCAGAGGCATTCATGCTTGAAGGTCAGTCGTTGACTACGGCGACAGAGGACGTATGCTTCTTGACTGGCCTCTCAAGGAGAGGAGAACCAGTCAACTTCCACACATTTTCTTCAGGGCCTCATAACATAGCGGAGCTGATTGGGATCCATTGTGAGGCAAGGACTGACAAAGTGGGCACACAGGTGCCGATCAACAAGATATCTAACCTATCACAAAAAGTGATACTACTGCTGGTTGGGTGAATCACTGGATCTGTAGCACTTCACCAAGCGTCTCGGGTGCACATGAATTGTGCGGTGCAATGCTTGAATGCACACCTGTTTGATTGGAGCATGACATTACTTGACTGCATAAAAAGGCATTTGACTGAGTGCCACATGTGGAGGCACAGAAACTTTGGGTTTGGGACCATACTTTATGCATTCTTCTTCGAGAGGGTGCCCAATATTATCCCTCGAGAGATAGTACGAGGGCACACAGCCACATTCCCAGTTGTATGTAGATGGGAGGCACTGTTGTCGAGACAGGGTGGTGGAAGGACCGCAGAGGCCTTCGATGACAAGTTCTTCAACTGGTGGTCTCACCAGATTCAAGTGATAGAGGACTATCCATATGCTGGCATTGACTTTTCCAGAGACCCGGATATGGTTGTTCCTCTTGGAGCAGTGCGAGGAGAGTTGGGTAAGTTTTTAATTTTCATAGTTTTTTATTTTTATTTTCTTTTATATATATCATTTTTTTTTGTGTACCAGAGTATATGACAATGATTTGTTTGTTATGTGCAAATGTGGGACTAGTGCATCCGGTTGATTTTGCGAGGACCAGACAATGTCCTCGTCCAGAGGCGGGAGCAGCTAGATCCGCCAGACCAGCAGGAGCAGCAGGGGGGCCTCAACCTAGGGAGGCCGAGAGAGTTTTGAGGTGGGTAGAGTGGAACCTTACCGCTCTTACTCGTGTTTTGCGTGTGGTAGAGATTGAGGATCTACCACCCTCTATGCAGCCTCATGTAGTTGGGGTGCCACGAACTTGGGTCCAACTTTTTCGACGTTTGGCAAACGTCGTTGTACACAACGGTCAGGCAAATAGGCCCCGCCCTTATCTAGGTTGGATTTTTTATGTGCCATGAGCACTTTTGTACATTTTTTAGGGCATAAGCCACGTGACTCCTACTGCATATATTTTTTAGGCGTTCACGCCCACACTATACTCTGATACATTTTTCAACATATATATATGGCTCTTTTTTGTCTTTTTATGCTTTATGGATTATGTTACAAATGTATTTACATGTGCATGTGTTTTTTTTGTCTTTACATGTGTGCAAAATGCCAATCTAATATATGATTATCTAGAGTATCAGTGATGTGATTTAATCTCCTAGGAACATCAATGTAATTAATGTGATCAAAACTTCGTTCTAAGAGATGTAACCTAAGGAACCGTCGGTGTAGGGTAGGGTCGTAAATGCGGTAAACACCATTTAATTAAGACACAACTAGTTGAGCATCTAAGTAGACCCAGAGGCAAGAGATACCATGAGACAAAGTGTCACGAAGCAACCCTATGACTGCATTGTATTCGGCAACATTATTTGTAGAATTACCTAAACAGATACCTCCTGAGGATAGCAACTAGCCTTGAGGTGTAAACATAACCCAAGCTGAAGAAGTAAGCCTCCAAGTGTGTCAACTAGCACCGTCCGCACACCCCACGAAAACCTCTGATTCACTTGACATCTGCCACAGTGAAAAGAATGTGATCAAAAATGACACTTGCATAAATGAAAAAGACAAAAATTAAGCAAAACAAATGTACAAAAACTATACATATGTTACAATAAATCACTGAAGGCAACCCACCTACAAGTAATACTTCTTGAGGTAGAGCCCATTTCTAGGCTCAGACAAAGAGTTTCTCTCAAATTCAACCAGACAATAAACACCTTTTTGAAGAACCTCTTTAACAATGAACGGTCTGAGCCACATGGATTTGAACTTGCCTTCCCCTAGGGGATCCTTATCTTGGTCATAGACTAGGACAAGGTCGCCTTCAGAGAAAATCCAAGGGTGAATGGACCGATCATACTGACACTTAACTTTTTGTTTGTGAGCCTCATTGTCCAAGGCTACATCTCGATGCTGCTCATCAAGTTGTTCGAGATGTAATAACCGCTCTTCAAGCGGTGAAGTGTCTGGAAATAACTGTACTACCAATTTTAAAGAGGGAATCTGAAATTCTATGGGTAAAACTGCTTCCAGCCCGTAAACGAGTTGAAAAGGTGAGAAACCAGTTGCAGTCTTAACAAATGTTCGGTAGGCCCATAACACAGAGTACAACATCAAATGCCAATTTGATTTGGTTGAATTGATCGTTCATTGTAAAATAGTCTTGAGGGATTTATTCACAGCTTCCACCTAACCATTCTCTTAAGGGTAGTAAGGCGATGAATGTTCTTGACTCAACCCAAGATTTGATTTTAACTCAGTCATCATTTTATTCTGGAAGTGATTGCCATGGTCAGTGACAATCTCTCTCGGGACGTCGAACCTTGCTATAATTTGGTTGAACAAAAAGAGGGTTGTTGTCTCTCCATCATCCTTGAACGTTGGCATAGCTTCAACCCACTTTGTAAGGTAGTCTACTGCTACGATGATATAATGGTTCCCCCTTGCTAAAGGGTGTTTTCATGTAGTGTAATCAATCCCCCACTTGGTGAAAGGACCAATGGTAATGACGAGAAACATAGGATCAGGGTGTGCCCTCATCTTCTAAGAGAATATTTGACACAGGTGGCACTTCTTGACCGATTCAACACAATCTTTTATTAATGTTGGTCAGAAGTATCTGGCGTGTAAGATCTTTTGGGTTGTTTCCAACCCAAACATATGGCCTCCACATGCTCCAATGTGGCAATATTTAAGGACAGTTTATGCTTCTTCATGAGTGAGACATCGGCGAAGGATGGAATCTATGCCTCGATGATACAATGTGTCTTTGAGTATAAGATAGTTCTTGTCTTGATGGCGTATACGGTGACGCTCATCATGAGAAGCAGAGGCGGGGCACTTCAAAGTCTGGAGATAGACAAGTATATCTCCATACCAGGGGTCCGAAAATGTGATCAAAAACATGTCTCCTTTAATAGGTGACTCGTCGGGCATAACATCACCTGACTCGACCGGAAGTTCTGATATGAGTTCTGCAAAGACCAATGACTTTTTGGATTCTGCCAAAATAAAATCTAAGTCAAATTCTTGGAGGACAACTATCCATCTAATGATCTTTCCACCAATTACTCATCGTGTCAACACGTATTGAAATGGATTCACAACGGCAATGACGATGGTCTTGTGAAACAAGATATAATGATGGAACCGTTGGATAGCATGAACTGTGGCCAACACAAGTTTTTAAATGTGGGAATAATTAAGTTATGTTCCAACCAGGCCTCGGCTCAAATAATAGATCACGTAGTTGGAAAGCACATCATCCTCTTGAACCAAGACCATGCTGATGGTTGACTCTGTTGCAGCCAAGTACAATAAGAATTCTTTATTATAATTGGGTGGTCGAAGCAGAGGGGTAGACATGAGGGTGTGTTTCAAAGCATCAAACGAGCGTTGAGCAGCTTTGTCCCAATGAAAAGGGATGTCCTTCTTGAGTAAACGCATAAATCCCTTTGTGATCTCGTCATAGTTTGCGATGAAATGTCGTAAGAAGTTCGCTTTTCCCTGCAAACTCTGAAGTTGAAGGATCGTGCACGAGGGAGGAAACTGAACTATTGCCTCAACCTTGAGAGGATCGACCATGATCCCCGTTGTCAAAATTATGAAACCTAGCAGACGACTTGACGCAACACAGAAACTACACTTGTTTGGATTCATGCAAATCTGGTAGTAGCGACATCACTCAAAGATGAGTCTAAGGTGCGTAGGATGATCATCTCTCTTACGAGATCGTGATGCTAATTCATCAAGGTAAGCCTCAACTATATTTTTGAGATCTTGGAAAGTGAAAGACATGGCCCGTTGAAATGTAGCTCCAGCATTTTTCAGACCAAAAGGCATTTTCCGATAAGCGAATGTACCCCGCAGACAAATGAAAGTGGTTTTGTGTTGGTCTTCAGGTTTTATCTATATCTGATTGTAGCTTGAAAAACCATCCATGAAAGAAAAGGCCTCGCATCCTACGCATTCGTCGACTATCTGGTCAATAAATGGTGTGGGGAAATTATCCTTTGGACAAGCCTTGTTCAAATCATGGAAGTCCATACAAACATGAATCGTACCCTGTTTCTTATCGACTGGAATGGGGTTTGACACCCATTGAGTCAAGTGAATGGGGTAGATAAAACCTGCCTTAAGCAATTTCTCTACTTCAGCTTTGATAGTTGTTTCTTTCCTAGTATTGACTGGACAAAGATTCTGTCAAGCTGGCTTAGCATCAGGATAAGTTGTGATTTCATGTTCGAAAATTCTTGGATCGATGCCTGGAATTTCCTCATAAGACCAAGAAAAAACGTCATGGAATTCTTTAAATAAATCCATGTAGATTTGAATCTCTTCAGGGGAGAAATCAGCTCTGATAAGGACATTCTCCGTGATGCTAGGGGTTCTAAAGATATCAATAGGTATCGTTTCAACGATGGTTGCCATGTTACCCTCGGCATAAATTGTGTGTGTAGCCAAGGGATTGATAGGACAAGACCTATCTCCAGTCATAGTCAAAGTGAATTCTCCTGCTTCAATTCTTCTTAAATCAAGGAGGAAGTAAGATCTGTGATGGAGATCATCCCAGGGTTTGTCCATACTGGTCATTACCTCTATGATTGCTTTGTCGGAGGGTAGGACTAAGTCTAAAGAATTGATATCGACAAGGGAACATCAAGCCCAAGTAGGCTCTGAAATCGGATCTAACTCTTGCACGGGAGTTAAATCAGGGTCGGTGGAAGCTTGCTGGACTATAGAGTACGCAACTTATGTTGTGGACAACGGCATGGCCATGCCATGGTGCCCTATCCCTTCCATCATGCTTGATGGGGAAGGAATATTCCACGGATCGTGAAAGTAAGTTGTACAAAACGACGAGATTTGAAGAATCTCAGCCTTAGGCTGGTTTGACATGAACTTAATATCATCGGGAGGGGGCGGGTAATAAAAAGTACCCATCAAAGGTGGGCACAAACCAACCCCTATGTTGACAATTTCAGGTTGAGGGTTATCAATCATCGGGACCGTGGATGCCCCCAATGAAGGGTCAGGATGGGAGAAAGACAATTGATCAATGGTCACTATCTAGTCCTCATGCGGAAACAACAAGACTCAGAAAACAGTAGTAACCATTGCTTGCATAGCATAAGTCCAACTCCTTGCTAACAGAAGATTATAGTCGAGTTGAGCATCAACTACTTCAACTTCGATGCACATGGTTTTTCACCCTAACTACACGGGGAAAGAGGGAATGATGCCATTTGGTCAGAAAGAATGACCATCGAAAGCGGTAAGAAGAGTTGTTGATGGACACAAAATGGGATGGCCTATGGCCTTCCAACATTCCAAATACATTACGCATGTCAAGGTTCCCTCATCAACCACTGTGCGGAAATTTTTCCATGTAAAATTTTTCATGGTATAAGCCACTACTATATGAAATGCAATGTGGTAAGGGAGACGAGGTTTTAAGTCGGTCGTATCAAGCATGATCGTGCCCAGATTACAAGTCTCAGCAAATCCTAAAGCGGCTAACAGAGCCTTTCTCTAGGAAGGGTAGCTATGGAGGACTTCCAAAGCAGACATCGCACAAGGGGTTTGTGACAAATCCTCCACCATAGAGTATTTATGGGCGGCCCTTGCGTTCGAGTTGTGAGAAGATTTTTTGAACGCACCTTTTGGGATGTGTGTCATTGTTTCACACAACGTCTTCTCAATATGGAGAGGAAGAGGAGGATCTCAGCTTCTTTACTCTTCTTAGAGGAGCTAGGCATTTTGTAATCATGCACTCTAGTTGATATGTATGCATCACCTTTAATCATATACACATTCATTGATGAAGGATTACTCAAAGACGGAGGAGGTCCTTGACTGCCCCCTTCCGCACTCATCGAGGCTTGAGTTAAATTTTGCCCATGTTGGACTGGGTTCGTTAACACAGCAGGTTGTTTTTGTGCCAATAACTTTTGGGCCTCCGCGAGCCAAGGGCATTGATAATTTGGGTGGTCTTCTATGCATAGATTACATGGATACTTCGACTTCTTCTTTTCAATGTTGCCTCCGCCAACATTATTGGTAGGTTTCTCATCCCCCTTACCCTTATTTTGTTGTTTCTTCTTCCTGTCGGGCTGTTGGTTGGCCTTCGGATTTGTATATTTTATGTTGTGTGCATCCGACATTTGGGTAGGGGGAACAGTCAACCATGTGGTCTGGTTGGCCATTTTCTGTTGTATCGACAATTGTTGCAATTGTTTTGATAGTGGATTAGCGGACTTAGCTTGTGTTGAACTGACAATACCATTGGCATGTGGTCCAACTCTCTGTCTGGTTTTGTCAAGAATTGACCTAGGTGCATCTGGCAAGATTTCATAAAGTAGGCCAGATTGCGAGTAAATCAGCTCAAGATGTTGAGATCTCATTATCGCATCTTCTTCAGAAAAGACTCCTGACGTCTCTACATCTTTGGATAACTGGGGTACAAAGACTTAAGGAACCACACAAGCAAAAATTCTGGTGGGACTAGTACTTTTATCAAACTCTTTCGGTATCTCCATTCTCGGATGTGATCAAAGATATGGACCACCTTTGTCTACTCAAAGTTGGCCAACAATTCGATGTCGGCATCATATCTCATAGGTAATTGGAAATGGTTTAATAAATCCATTACCAATTCACCAAAGGAATAGTATATTGAGCGGTCGAGCTCAATGTACCATTTCACAGAACTCCCTATGAGAGTGTGTTGAAACAAATGCAATTGGATGGATTCATCTTTCAATGAGTTAGACGAGCACCAGAGATGAAAAGTAGTCACATGATCTCCCAGATATTCGTTAGGTTTGGCTTCGAACTTTGGAATGTCCAAAGGAAACTTGGTCGGCATAGGAGGCCAACGCGGATCGTGACATATGGGGTCATTCAACAACCTCGTCAAGTCAGGCAAATGCAAAGTTCCAAGGAATGGTACTTTGGGATTTTGATTATGACCGTGGAAAAAGGGACATAGATTTTGACTGGCACCAGGTTGCCAAGAAAAGTTTGGCTGTTGGCCAGGATTCTGGTAAAAAACTTGTCCAGGACCAGCATACGGATTATGCGCTTGTTGACGCATCATTGGCTGAATTCCATAGAAGGACAAAGGAGGTTGGGCTTGCATTGCGGTCCAAGGATTTTGAGAGGGGATTCCCCCTATCGACCTGACGGGCATAGGTGTTGAACCTTGTCTGGGGTTCCAATGACTTTGGAAAGGGTTTCCCCCTGTCAGCATCCATGATGAGGAAGTTGATCCTTTCCAAGGATTCCAAGGTCCTTGGGGGGAAGGTATTCTTGGGTTTTCCCCCTGTGCAGGAATAGTACCCTGCATAAGATTTGGTTTTCCATAACCGGGGTTGCCCTCGGTGGGTAAAGCAGCGTATGAGAAAGCATTGTTAGAAAATGCATCGAACAAAGAGAACAGTGCCGAACCTACCAGCTGACTATTAGAAGGCAGTCCTTGACTACTCACTCCATACGAACCATAGTTCATGCTTGGCTTGGTGGATTGCTGGTGAGCACCGCCAAGTGAAGGGAATGAAGGAGGTATGTGACCCCCTCCATAAGGGAAAGAATTATAAGGAGCTAGAATTCCCCCCGTGGATCCTTGCAAAGGAGTGTTTGAACTCCCTGTCCCTAGACTTAGAGTTGGTTGAGTGGAGTTAAAAAGGACAGCATTTTTATTGAATCTAGTAATTTCCTATGTGAACGGAGGGCCTGTCTCACTTTTTGACAATGGAGCAGTGATCGCCGCCAAAGATGGGAGCGGACCATTGCCCGAAGTAGAGGCAGTCAAGACCATAGTGGCTCGGACTGGCGACGGTTGGTTAGGAGGTGGAACACCCCCAGTTGTGACAGTCGTAGAGGGAATATGAGAATTCCCTGAAGAAGTTGTGGGATTTGGTTCCATCTCTTCTTGGGATACTTCCAAATGCTCGTAAGGATAGACCTGTATGACAACGGGCGCCGAAAGATCCGTAATCAGAGGGTTGTTAGGAACAAGAGTTTGCACTCCAAGGTCAGTAATGGTTGGTTCCTCTGGGATGAGATGTTCTTCTCTTGAAGGTGGGTTGGACACAGTTACCCGTGTCCTTGTTTCTTCAAACAACCCTTGTTGGTCTAGCTTCCGCCTTAGAGGTGGTGGGGGTGGCTCCAGATCGACCGGTGGTAGGCCAAGAAGCCTTTGCGACCGGCGGAGCTCCTAATCCTCCACTATGTGAGAATATTAGAGACACACTAAGGCCTTTCTAACTGATTGAGAATCAAACACACTCTATCAAAAAATTCCTATGAGATAAAACAGGCAATCACTAGCTAGTTGGAAGAACAGTTACAACAACCAACATTAGAGCAACTTACCAGTGCAAGTGTAACTCGAATACAGAAGCACCCTCTAGGTATACTCTAAAAAGTGTGGCCCAATTTATGTCCTAGGTACCGTGGTATACCCCCATAGTCACCTATGTAAGTCACTAGAATGATAGGCAACTAGGTTTCCAGCTCACGAACAATTGCCAAGCGGGTACAGTCGACAATCGGGTGGACCGCAATGAGCAGGGTATCAAGCCCAAAACCTATCCAAGGTATCGAGAGAAAGTGTTCTGAAAGACAATTGAGGACCTCAAACAGATCTTACACCCATGAGTCTCTGTGGCAAGTGCTAATGTCGAAATCCCAGGACAAGCCCTCTATATGCATTCCCCACTACGCTTGGTCCGGTTTTGGAGGGGTTATCTCCGCTACCTTTTCGCACACGACCTCGTGTTTATCCCCTGTGTTAGAGGGGGGGTCCTGGAAAAATTTCACAGTAACTAGAATGTGAACACTTCCTAGCTCAGACTCTTATGTATGTGTTTGATAGCCTTGAAGAGTTTCCTCTCCAACCTAAATCAAGGCTCTAGTCCTAGACTTGTTGGTGTACCCTACAAAACATAAAGTCTAAAAGATTTTATTTAAACGTTTATTTTAGTGGTTGTTTTTAAGTCATAGGATATGATAATGAAACCAGTGATGTTTTATAGCGACGAAAAGAAGAACATGCAAAGTACTTAAAACAAAACTACTTCTTCAAAAAAGAATTTACTTTAACCAACTTTTCAAAATTTCTTTCTAAGATCTTTTGACAGAAAACTGAAAACAGGATTTCACTCGACTAAGAGCTACTTATTTTCCTAAGTCAATCAGCCAAGAACTTATGAAAATGAACTTTTTCCTGATAATCTGTGCAAACACTTGACTACTTAACCAAACAAAGAAAATATCTATTTTTTTTTATTGTGCCTCAAAAAAAAAGAAAAACTAAAGCTGGAATCTTTCTCCTTTTCTGAAGAAAAAATGGTTAAAAAGCCAAGACAAGACAAGGCCAAGAAAATATTTTGGCCAACCAATGACCGTGGGGAGATACTTACAACCAAGAAGGTAGATCAGACTAACTCACTGTCTCATCAAAAAACCTAACAAAGAAACAGAAGAAGACTTTGAATGAAAAAGAAAGCCATAATAGAGTCCAAACCTAGGATAAGTTGCTATGACAGAGACCACATTCAAACAACAAATACCTTGGGAAGTAAAAACTTGGAAGGGAGGAGGATGACTCCCTCCAAAACAAATTCTGGATAGGTATGCGACTATCGCTTCAACAGCTAGCCTGCATACACAGGCTGTAGAAGGGCAGGGTGCGTGTTCACATAGGCAAGCCCACTGCAGACCGTGTGTGCCTCTGAAATCCTTCAAAAAAAAAGAAAAGAAGCAGCTAAGATTCAACAGAGGATACCAGTATTGAAAACCAACACCCCTTGAAGGAAAAAAAAACTTGCTTTGATGCAAAGAGGCAAGAAAAATATAGCGAAACAAAGCTAATCCTGAGGTTTTTACCTGACTATGGACTGTTCAATCAAAAACCTAGAAGGACCCAAAAGAACCCTGAGAAGGATCACTTCTGTAGGGGAGAGGATGATTGCCTCTTCTTGAGAAAGATTTCTTGGGTTCTCAGACACGCAGCTAGCACTTCATCAGCAGGCGTACATACGCAGGCTGACTAAAGGTGGGGTGTGTATGCTTCTTAAGACTCTCAAAAACATAAAAGAAATAGTTTGGTAAGCAGAGTAGGGAAGACTGGTATTGAGAACCAAAACCCCTGAACACTAAGACTTCTTCAGAAACTCAAAAAAGGAAGTAAAACCAATTTCAAAATACCTAATAAAAGATCCCAAAGAACCCTAGAGACTCCCCAGTATGGTCACCAATTCTGATGTGAGTGGGAAATATCGCTTACGGACTTAGCATTTAAGGGCTCTAATCATGCATGCAGAAAATGACCATTTAAAAACCTCTACTTCTTCCTATTCTCCAAACACAAAACCCCACATTCATGCAATACAAAGGTGCAAACAAGATTAGGTAACTCTACCTTAAATCCTTTGTTTGATGTCGATCCCTTCAGTTTCACTTGCTCCTTGACTGCAAGCCTCCTCCCAAAGCTGACCTGCATTCACACATGGACAAACAGAGAGCTCCAAAATTGCATTTCATTTAATAATTGTTGGGTTAGATGTGACAATATCATAAAATAAATACACAATTTTAACACATGATATGGTGGGGAAAAAAAGTATTCCTTTTTGTATTGATCTTCACAAGAGTAAACTTACAATATGTGGTCAACACTACTCCTCGAACCTAGTCCTGGGCACCTCTTCTCAATGCACCAACTACTCAACCTCACAATACAATTGCAGGAAATTGGGGCAAAGGGGGGATAAAATTGGGCATAGTTTCTATACTCTTATTCTTATTCTTTTTTAAATGGGACCCCTACCCCTTCTTTTATAAGTAGTTATCTAGTTGAATGACTGGCCATAAGCAATCAAATGGTTTTAGCAATTTCCAGAAACTTTGTTTCCCGTCTGCAACTTTCCATTTTTCATTCTTTTGTCAATACACGCAAGTTTTAGAAGGCTTGCATGTGTATTGATGTGTGAATATGCAGGCTATAGAAGGCCAGGGCGCGTGTGGCTCAAAAAAGAGGGATTTTTAGAAGAAATTGGCAAATAGTAGGGCCTGAGGCTAGGTATGCAGACTGGGTGCAAATTAGGCTTATAACAATATTATAAAGAACATTTATGTGGACATAGACCTAGGGAGAGGGTGAACCATGTATATCCTATTGTTGTGTGTGATTTATGTTGTGTTCTTTATTCTGTTACCCTAATGATGCATTAGTATGTTAGATATGATATATAACTGTGTGAAGTAGGTTTATGTTTGGAATAGAGTATTTTGATCTCCTTTTGGGATTGCCTTGATTCCACTTGCATTTCCTCTAGTTGTAGACACCTGTGTCCTGCAACCCCCTATTGCTACTTTAGGTGAGACTGCATTTGCTTCGCAGGTGTTACTGAAAGGGTCAGTAGTTAGGGCTTGTTGGTGCGCTATTAGAACTAAAACCTGGGTCTACCCCTGTGCCAATAAAAGCAGATCTCGTCGGTCTTGCCCGACTATATCCCACCCTTGGTTGGCGCATTTAGTCATGATAGTGTCCCAATATATTTTGAGTACACACTCATCGCTTCGTACCTCCCAAAAGGGATACACGCAGTAGGACCGCAGTTGGGACTAATCCATGCTCTAAAGATAAGTGATTTCAACCTTGGCAATAGGAAGAATTATGCGATGCTCGTACTGCATCGCTACTTGATGAATACAACTAGGAAGAAGCCTAAGATAGTTCCCCAGTTGTGGATAAAGGAGATCACGAGTTCAACTATCTTGAACGTCACGAATATCCCACACTTTAGTAGACATCAGGAGGTTAACGCGTGCACTAAAATCCTCTTGTCGTGCTTCCATGGAGGGTACCTATGGTTGGATAGGTGCATCACTATGGATCCAGCACTGATCCACCTCATTACTGGATTAAACATGCAAGGACCAGACCCTCAGAAATTCTACCCTGGAAAGGCATCATATCACTCCTTGGTGCAGTGAATAGAAGAAGCATACGGCGATGTGGAGAAAGGGAAGTGAGGCTACAAGGTAGCCTCCATCCAGGATGGTTTAGTGTGCCTAGCTTGTCAGTTGATAGTGGGAAAGTTATCAAAAATAAACTCCCTATGCAAGTAACAGGATTTGTAGTCGACCTTCCAGGGAAGTGCGTCAAAGGGATGCAGATGAACTGGGTGAGATACCTTGTCAACGAGTTGGAGAAGGACTTTCACAAAGCACAGGACCAATTTTATGAGTTCCACTTTAGTTGGTTGTTGATATTAATAGAATTTGTCGCTTGGGAGATGCCAGAGGGAGCGGCATTCCCTGAATTTGAGCCATTGAAACCATTAGCCATGAGGTTCACCACCTTTTGGTATTCAAGCGATATGGTGAAGCACTTGCAATCAAATGCGATGTTACACACTTACTACCTACAGCTCACACACACCATTGAGTCATTCCCCCAAATGACTCCGAACACCTTGCATACTTACATTCCACTAGTGAAGTTCCGCGCAGACCACCACTTTATCTACATCATTGTGCACAAGGATGAAAGTAAAGAGGAGATACAATCATATTATAAGTTAACCGAGGAAGACCTAGAAGAGATCACTAAAGAATGGCTAGTTGATTTCCTTGTACTGGTTGGAGATGAAGAACTGTCCGACCTCGACCTCATCAGAAGTCCTGTGGTTACTCGAATGAAGTATGATGGACCAAGAAGTGCAAAGAAAAACAAGAAGGAGGAGGAAATGTAGTACATAGACAGTGAAGAGAAGGATAGTGCATCGGGGGAAACTGTGCCTGACTCACCTGGAGGAGGAGGAGGTGATGAAGTAAACCAAGAAGAGGAAGGGGAAGAAGACAAGAAAGAAAAGGGTGAAGTAACACTGCCAAAGTATCCCCTAACAGAGGTAGAAACATCAAATAAAATGAAGGTTTCTCTAAAGAAACCCTCAGCACGGAAGAAATCTTGAGCCAACAAGCCCAAGTCACAGAATGTGCTCACAGTGGATGATGTTGACCTCATCATCGCAGTTGTAAAAGATGCTTCGGAGGGTATCTTGCGGTGACATGAAGAAAAGAAGGAGACACCGTATGACAGAATAGAGGCAGAGCTAAAGGGGGTACATCAATCCATCTACTTGAGCTGCGCAGTGTCTACTGCGCCATCGTCAGCAGAGAATGTAGAATTAGGGGATGAGCCCACTCAATTGCGAAGGTTAGCAGATGCAACAGAGACTCGACTTCGTCGAGTCCAAGAAGAAAAGGAGAAGGCCACAGAGTCCTTGAGGCAAGAAAATGAGGAGGCCCTAGAGCAACTTCGGGTTGCGCAGCAAGAGAAAGATTACCTTCGGGTGAAGTTTGAAGTGGAAAAATAGAAAATCTAGAAAGAGAAATATCAGCTACTTACGGAGCAGATTGGGATTAGAGAGACAGTGACTAGAGCATTAAGCTCTGTGCCAAATTTGGCACAGATAGAAGAAGAGATAGCTGAGAGCCAAATGGGGAAGATTTTTGAAGCCATTCAGCAGCTTCAAGCAAGAGTAGCAAAGCTAGAAATTCAAGCAGTGCCTAGCACTCTGCAAGATGTACGAGATCAAAGGGAAAAAACTTCCAGGAGCGTAGTAGAAAGAATCAGGGTGTTGGCTACAGAATGAAAGAAACTCAGTGATCGAAGTGTGCATACCTATGAGAGACTTTCATAAGACCCGGAGATTAGGATATTAGAGGAACAACTCCAAGAGGCGAAGCAGCAGGCTTCCACCGTGCAAGCACAGTTAAAAATTCTTACAGCAGTGGAGTGTTAGCCCTTGACCAAGTTTTGGGAGATCCTTGGTTAATTTGACCTATTTTTGGGGACTTCGACAGCCTTTCGAAGGTGGAGCACAAGACGAAGCGGATATCATGGGATCTCGGCCCCTTTTTGGGTCCTTTTTGGGATTGGGAATATGTAACGGGTATGGGAATGTCAGCCCATGGGTTTACCCATGCTTAGGCCTATTTTGTAATTTATAAATAGAAGGACAGGCCATGTAAGAAAAGAGAAGTGCATCTAGGTGATGTTGTGCTAAGTGAAAGTAAGGCTTGTAGATGCTTTGTGCATACTGTGAGAGACTTGCAGAGCTAAGTGCGAGTGGTTGTAACAGATTATGGAAGTCTTTGTGCTACAACACAAGGAAGAAGGATCTAGCGAGTTGTGCAGATCTTCTATCCTATGCGGAGTAGGTTTTTGAGGCTCTATGCTTGTAACCTTTTGAAGAAGATAATAAAGAAGAAGAGTTGTTGGACGTAGCCTCAGGGTGGGGGTGAACCATGTATATGTTGTGTTGATCTTCTTTGTGCGATGTGTTGGTATATTTATGTGTTATTTGATAAGTGCTTGATATAGATATATAGATAGATCTATTTATGCTTTGTGCTTATGATGAATTTTCATGCTAGATATGACATAGGTGAATTTTCTTAGTGCTTGAATCTTCTAGATCTGATCCATTTATTTATGCTAAGTGCTTAACCACATTAAATCAGGGTGAATGTTGTGATGCTCTATTTTCTCTGCGGAGTAGATATTGGTTAAATAATGATGAAATGATGTTTCTAAGTTCTCTATTAAGTATTATAATCACAAATTTGTGTCCCAACTAAGGTTACAGACACCTAAGTTCTGCAACCACCCCTACCTCTACCTCAGGTGAGACTTCATCTACTTCACAGGTGTTACTAAAAGGGTCGGTAGTGAGGGTTTTGTTGGTGCATTGTTGTAGCGTTGAACCCTGGATCTGTCCCTATGCCAACAAATGGTTTCATTGTTGGGACTTGAAACTGTGATTGTTGGTAACTGAGGAAGAAGAAGCTTTGTGCAAAGATCCGACCTGAAATTGTGAAAGATTTGTGCATAGATCTGTTGCTCTAGTGCGCAGTACTCTACTTAGTTTGACAATCTTTGTGCTAAGGAAAAGAAGTCTAATCTGGATAAAAGAGGTAAGGTATGAAATCTTTGTGCTCTGAGAAAGGTAAAAGTGATATTTTTTTATTAATATAGGTAAGATTTGCAAGCTCCGTTCTCTGATAAAGGTAAGAATATTGAAAAAATTTAGATCTGAAAGGTCTGTACTCTGTAGGAGTAAGACAAGTGGAAATTTTTTCTTCAACAGTATGGATATAGGTATGTTTGATAGATTTTGTCCTAACTTGAAAACTAGGGCATTAATAGATGAAAGAAGATTTGATATGAGTAGATCTGAAAAGAATAGTGAAATATATGTTATACCTATGCATAGAAAGAATGTTTGGACTAAAAAATGGATGCAGGATTTGTTGCATGTTAGCTCCTATGATCCTAGCGTGCAGTACAGGAAAAGTTGGGGATCATTTAAAAGAAAGAGAGGATTAACCCTCTGTTATAGTTGCATAAAACCAGGTAATCTCGCTAAGGAATTCCCTAGGGGGAGACCTAGTTGCCTTTGTTGTAAAGCTATGGACTATGAAGTATTGGATTTCCCTAGAATTATTGCTAAGGTTGAAAGAATGAATCTGAATCAAGAAAACCCTAAGGTAGATCCAGAAACTAAGGTTACGGCAAAATCCCAGCAAGAATTAGAGAAAGTATTGCTACAGATGAAAGAAACCTTGAATGACCACCGACATGTCATATTATCAGAGATCTTCAAAAAAAAAAATTGCATTGAAGCAAGAATAGGAAACTTCGATGTTGATTGTGTTCTGGATGAGGAAACGCAAGTGAATATTATGACAGAAATAACTTGGGAACCTTTAGGAAATCCTGTTATGATTCCTTCACTGGGAGGAATGGGATTGTTCAGAGGAAAATTGATAACCCTATGTGGAAGACTTACCAAGCTACCTATGACTGTCAATAGAGCTTCAACAGAAGAATATTTTGAGATCATTAAATTTATTGAGGATAGTGCACCATTTACTATGCTACTAGGAAAACCTTGGATTAAAAGAGATCAGTCTAGAAGGTAAGAAGAAGAAGAAGTTTTAGAGCAAAAGAAGCAAGAGTTAAAATAATTCATGACTAGAAGGATCACACACTTGATTGAAGAACAGGAGAACAGATCGCAGCCATTTAACAACAATGACAGAGATGTCGAAGTTGCAAGAACACTGGAGGATCCATAGAAGCCTGAAATATCTATCCCAGATAAAGAAAGAATATTACCCTTGAAAGAATCTCAACAGCGCGAAGTAACTATGCCAAAAGAAGATAAGAATTAGAATGGGAAGAGGAATACCGAGACGAAGCTCACTCGAAAGAAGGATAGAAAACTAAGTAAGAAGAGGGATAAGGTCGAAAAGTTGCAAAAAGATCTAGAAGGAACCTCACAGAACAAAACTTTGAAAAATTGGAGCTTCGTCGAGGTATCAGAATAGTGACACATGGAACTTCGCCATGGCGAAGAAATATAGTTGTTGGGGACATTATAACCCTTATACTGACACTCTGAATGGATAGAAATACATTTATGGACAGACAACTCACCATCCGACTGTTGGGACCGTGCCATAATGGACATAACAGAGTTAATGAAGGCTTCATACCCATTGCAATCGACCCATTACCGAGTTACCTATTTATCCCATCGTGCCATGCACCGATAACACTTTTTCTAACCGTGAATTTGAGCTCGCAGAATAAGTTGATTTTTCACAATGATCATCACATTCTTGCTCTCTATCCCGTTACTGTGTCTAATTTACTCCCCGGACCTGAGATTGTTAACCCCAAGCGTGTATGTTGGACGAGTCGAGTGCTGCAGAGAAAGTTGTTGAAGAAGTTCTCATTGAATTTATGACTGAAAGAGTCGTGTCGATATATACAGTTGTACAAGCATCATCGACGAGAGGACTGCAAGCATCTTCGTCGAATGCTTGCAGAGACAGATCATCCCGGCAATCAGATGAAAAGTGAACCAAGCACAAGGATGATCTAGTGAATGCCAAATTGATCCCGACTATATTACCCACCTACATACCATCTCTGAGCAGCGCAGTAAATCGAGACAACGTACCTAGTGATTTTGAGTACACCTTGGTCACTGTGTACCTCCCGAAGGGGATCCGCGCAGTTCGAGCAGACCAAGATAAGATTGCAGCGTTGAATTTAATTGACTTCAACCTCAAAGATCACAAAGTATATAACATGCTCAGCCCACATAAGTACCTGACTAGAACTAAAGGGAAAAACTCGAAGATCGTCCCTCAGCAGTGGACTATGGACCTTGCACAGTCCACCTTGTTGAATGTCATGAATATTCCCCACTTCGGAAGACACCAGGAGGTGAATGCATGTGTCAAGCTACTGCTTTCTTGTTACCATGGTGGATATTTGTGGCTAAACCATCGTATCATAGTTGATCCGACGTTGATCAATCGAATCACAGGGTTGAGTATGCAAGGATCGGATCCACTATATTTTTATCTAGGAAAAGCCATGGATCGCGCTCTAGCACAGAGGATCAAGGACACCTACGACGATGTTGATAAGGGAATGTGAGGCTACAAGGTAGCTTCTATCCAGAGTGGTGTAGTGTGCCTCGCCTATCATTTGATTGCATAGAAGTTAGTAAGAAAGAATCGACCTACCCAAGTCACCAACTTTGCAGTCGACCTCGCAGGGAAGTGCGCAGAAGGCCTTCGGATGAACTAGGAGAAGTACCTAGTGAACCAGTTGGAACTCTACTGCAGAGAAACATAGGATCAAGGATATGAATTTCATTTCAGCTAGCTCTTGATCCTTATAGATTTTTTTCTTTGGAGATGCCGAAAGGTGCAACCTTCCCCGACATCGAGCCATTTGAATTGTTGGTCGCGAAGTTCAGTACATTGTGGTATTCAAGCGATATGAATAAATAGTGGCAGTAAAATGTTGTTTTTCATACCTACTAAAACCAGTTGAAGAGAGACATATTTTCCAAGCCTCGCATGAATCCAAACACTCTACACCGGTTCAGGCCTTTGATGAAGTTTAGTACAAATCGACATTTTATTTACATCACAGTGTGCACCAACAACCATAAGCAACATCTTTAGTCCTACTACAAGCTAGTGGAGGAGGACCTGGAGGATATCACTAAGGACTAGTAGGTGGACCTCCTTATTCCAGCAGACCCCCCAGATATATCTGACATAGACAGCCCAGAAACAGCACAGGATACACGCGGACCTAGAAAAACAAAGAAGACTGAAGAAGTCCAAGAAATAGACAGTGCATCCGTGAAGACTACTTTCATATTGCCAGAGTAAGGAGGTGATGGAGAAGATTTGAATGACAAAGAAGTTGAATAGAAGAAAGGAGATGAGGTTGATCCCTAAAGAAGAGGAAAGGTTCGCCTCTAAAACCTTCCTCCCAGAAGAAATCGAAGGCCACCATGACCAAGATGCAGACTGTCCTCACCTCTAATGACTTCGATTTCCTCATAGCATCTCTGCGATATGCTTCGTTGGAAATAGCAAAGAAACAAGAATCAAAGCAAGAGGAGATGTATGATCGAATTGAGACTGAACTTTGAGGGGTATAGCATGCCCTTCAGTCCAGCCGCACAGTCTCCACTGCACCAGGAGAACAAGAGTTGGGAGATGAGCCAGCCCAACTCCACCGCCTAGCTGATACAATCGAAGCTCACCTTCGACGAGCACATGAATAAATAGAGCGAGCCACCCAGGCTTTGACACAAGTACAAGGAGTACTCGTAGAGAAACACAGTGCTGCAGAACAGGAAAATATTTCTCTCCAAGTGAAGTTTGATGAAGAAAAAGCACAAATACAGCAATGAAAAGAAGAGTTGCTCGTCGAGATACTCGAAGTAAATGAAGCAGTCAATAGAGAAATCCACTCTATGACAGTCATAGAAATAAAGACATAAGATTGAGTTACACAATAAGTAGAGTAGCTTGAAGAAGTGATCCAGCAGCTAGAGCAACGCATTGCAGACTTAGAACTATGCGCAGTGCCTGAGACCCCTCAGGATGTGAAGGACCAAAGAGAAGCAACTGCCCAGAGCGCAGTTGAGAGACTAAAATCCCTTTCTATGGAATGAAAGAAACTTATCGATCGTAGTGCCCAGACCTACGAGAAACTCACGAAAAATACAAAATTGAAGGCACTGGAGTCACAACTCCAAGAGGCGAAGTATCAAGCCGAAAAGATATAGGCGCAGTTGAAGCCCTTGTCAGTTGTGGAAAGAATGAATCAATCCCAAGAGAAGTAGACCACCTAGCAGTAGAATCACACTATCCAGAGAAGAGTTATGGAAGTAACTCAGAAACTCCAACCTGTACAAGAAAAGGCTTACCAATTGTTTATAGAGGTAGAAGGCCAAGGAGCAAATCTAGAGCAAGTTGTCACTACAGCTGAACAGCGTCTAGAGGGACCTATCAACGATACAGTCATCCAAGAGTTTGTTGAACAAGAGGTCATAGCACAACAACAAGTCGAAGAAGCTCGAGGCTTTCGAAGCAAAACTTCCTACATCAGAGTGACTCAAGACGAGTCACAGGTGAGTGTTGGGGACCTGTTGGCCCTTGACCAAGTTTTGGGAGATCTTTGGTCAAGTTGACCTATTTTTGGGGACTTCGACATCTTGTCAAAGGTGAAGTGCAAGATGAAGCAGATATTGTGGGATCTCGGCCCCTTTTTGGGTCCTTTTTGGGATTTGGGAATATGTAACGGGTATGGGAATGTCGGCCCATGGGTTTACCCATGCTTAGACCTATTTTGTAATGTATAAATAGAAGGCTAGGCCATGTAAGAAAAGAGAAGTGCATCTAGGTGGTTTTGTGCTAAGTGAAAGTAAGGCTTGTATATGCTTTGTGCATATTGTGAGAGACTTGCAGAGCTAAGTGCAAGTGGTTGTAACAGATTATGGAAGACTTTGTGCTACAATGCAAGGAAGAAGGATCTAGCAAGATGCGCAGATCTTCTGTCCTATGCGGATTAGGGTTTTGAGGCTTTGTTCTTGTAACGTATTGAAGAAGCTAATAAAGAAGAAGAGTTGGTGGATGTAGCCCCAGGGTGGGGGTGAACCACGTATATGTTGTGTTGCTCTGATTTGTGCGATGTGTTGGTGTATTTATGTGTTATTTTCTAAGTGCTTGATATAGATAGCTAGATAGATATGTTTATCCTTTGTTCTTATGATGAATCTGGATGCTATATCTAACATAGGTGAATGTGCTTAGTGCTTGAATATGCTATATATGATCCATTTATTTATGTTAAGTTCTTAAACACATTAGATCAGGGCAAATGTTGTGATGCTCGGTTTTCTCTGTGGAGTAGATATTGGTTAAATAATGATGAAATGACGGTGTTAAGTGCTCTGTTAAGTATTATAATCACATATTTTTGTCCCAGATAAGGTTGCAGACACCTGAGTCCTGTAACCACCTTTGCCTCTACCTCGGACGAGACTTCATCTACTTCGCAGGTGTTTCTAAAAGGGCTAGTAGTGAGGGTTTTTTTGGTGTGTTGTTGTAGCGTTGAACCCTGGGTTTTGCCCTGTGCCAACATGGAGAAGATGAAAAGGTCGTAGGAGCAACGCGCAATTCAGCAGCAGGTCACTGTCATCTAGAGCAGAGTTATGGAGGTGACACAGAGACTACAGTTGGTGCAAGACGAAGCCTGCACACTTTTTGAAGAGCTTGAGAGACAAGGATCACAGTTGGAATAGGTGGTCACAATAGTAGAACAGCTCCTAGAAGGGCCTGTCACCGAGAAAGTAATCCAGGAGTTCACCGAGCAGGAGGCTCTAGTGAAGCAGCAAGTCGAGGCAGCTCAAGATAAGATCGATTCCTTAGAAGCAGTGTTACCCAGATCAGATTGACCCAAGACAAGTCATGGGTGAGTGTTGGGGGCCTGTTGGCCCTCGACCAATTGGGACTTCGACAGGCTGGTCGAAGACGAAGCACCCAGCAAAGATTATATCAAGGGATCTCACCCTTTTTCGGGATTTTTGGGGATTTTTGGGTTTATGTAACAGTTATGGGATGTCGGCCCATGGGTTTACCCATGTTTAGGCCCTTTTGCTAATGTATAAATAAGTGGCTAAGAATGTAAGAAGTAGAATGGCTTAGTGCAAGTAGAGTTATTGGTTCTGATCAGCTTTGTGCAAGAACCTGTGAGGGTTGCTAAGTGTGAATAGTTGTGAATGATTTGTGCATATTGTATGTGGGACTTGCAGAGCTAAGTGAAAGTGGATGTAGTTTTATTTTTGCCTTGACCTAATCCGGGGAAGGAGGATCTAGAGAGGTGCACAAAGATCTCATGTCCTTTGTGGAGTTGGATCTGTGGCTTGGTGCATGTAAGAAGATTTGAAGAAGCTAATAAAGAAGAAGAAGATTGGTGGATGTAGCCCCACACTGGGGTGAACCACGTATATCATGTGTTATTGTGCTTTGTGCTATGTGTTGATCCAGGAGGCTCCCCAGGCTCAGAAAATGATCAAAAATAAAAGTTCTCATAATTGAATGAAACCGGTGCCATTGCATCTATCTCATCGTGTTGATTCCAGAAGTATATTTACTTTCTCAAATGGGCTCTGTATGCGATATTTATCGCACTCTAACTGTATTCTCAAACAATTAAAAAAGTCAAAGGTCAACTGGAAAAATAGTCAATGCTGACATCAACATGACATCACCAAAGACACCTCATGATGATGATGTGGTAGAGACAAGTGGTGACATGTGACTGGGCAGATGATGCAGACTTGGACCAATGGCAGTTTGACACTTGTCAACATTCAGGAAAATGAGGTGGTGCCATGTGGCCCAGGCATGGGCAGCCACGTGGAACCTAGTCAGAACATCGAATGGCAAGTTTCAAAAATGTATTGGGGTCCATGGGTTCTAAACCCATGACCAACCCACCAAGCAAGCACCTTGAGAAATGACCCAACACCAACGTGCCACATGTGTGCCTTATTATACATAACCCACACTTTAATATATAAAGTGTATATGTGAATAGGGAGGAAAAGGAGGGGACTGGGGCCAAGCCCCAACCCATGGTATTGCATATGCTCAGAACCACAATCTTATGCCCAGGAGCTTATACCTACACGTGAGGAGGTGATAAGGGGTGGTTCCATGGAGTGCACCCCAAAACCAGGAGCTAACACTTGGATTAGGCTCGCGATCGGGGGTGGTCACATCATATGTGCCATATGACCAGGAGTTAGCGCAAGATTAGGGCCAGTGCTTAGCCCTTTGGGCTAGCGCTTGGCCATATGAAAATAATGTGACCATTGTTTGAGGGCGTGCACATATCCCAAGGGGGCTACTCTGTGTATTTTTACTAAAAGTGGGTTTTTAACTTTACAGAATTGATTTTTGCCTGATATTATGCCTAGAAAGTAGTTTTTTGAGGATTTTGAGGCCATTTGAAGGGGGATTTGATCCCAAAAAGAGGCCATATCTTAAGGGAAGTTGGGATTCCTCATCTGAGCCTTAAAAACTATAAAAACCAGGATTTTTTAAGCTTGTAGGAGACTTTTTGATGCAGGTTTTTGAAGGGGCAGTTTGTAAATTTTGGCCTTTTCTCATGTTTTGAGGGGCATTTTTTCCATGTTTTTGAGAGGAATTTGATGGAGCATGCTTGAATATGAGCAAGGAGGTCTTGAACAGCAGATCTAAAGAAAATTATGTAACAACAAAGAGCCTATGTAGGAGAAATTTGAGCATTTTAAAAAGCAATAAAGAGGTCCTCCACTTGGAAGCGAGCTCGAAGACGTAGCCAACGATTGGTGAACTTCGTTATCAACCTCTTGTATCTATTTATCTTTTTGTTTTGTTGTTCTACTCTCTTCATTTGCAGCATGGATATTAATGGTTGATCTCTTTATTCATTAATAAGCATCAAGTAAAAGTCACATTTGATATTCCACAAACAAGATGATAAGTTTATGTATTTCGCATTCTTAACGATCTGATGCAAAAAGTACATTAAACTAACTTGCAATTTATCAGTAATACCTTTGTTTTTGGATCAATTTTATGGTATCAGAGCATTTGGTTTTGAAGGTTTGATAGGAATTGCAATCATTGGATGCTCACGAGAGAAAAACTCAAGCGAGGAGAAGGCCAACTTGAGGCTCTTGACATAGAGATTCAAAGGAGACCACATAATCAAGAGATGCCTTCGCCAAGAAAATTGGGTCCCTACAAATCTGAATATGATTTATTCAAGGCCTTTAAATTGATGCAAGCCATGGTAGAGTAACTTTACCATGAAATAGGTCAACGAAGGAATCGAAAAGTTGAAGAAGGTGAATCTTCAGTAAGAGCAGAAGGAGGAGTTGGAGGTGGTGGACCTTCATAGCCTTCTTCTCCTTCATCCTCATCATATAATAATGAAGCAAGTGTACATTCCTTCAAGGATAAGAAAAAAACTCATCATTCTTCTAATATGCCATTATTAAAGTTAGATGTAAAGTTTAACTTACCCACTTATGATGGTGAATTAGATGCAGAAACGCTAGATAATTGGGTGAGACAGTTAGAAGTCTATTGTAGGATACAAAGGATTGTTGATGATGAAACAAAGATCCAACTTGCAAGTCTCAAATTGGGAGGCACAACTCTCATATGGTGGGAAAGAAAAACTAAGGATGATCTCAATACAAATGGTAAAACAATCTCTTCCAGGAATGACTTTATCACTGCTTTGAAGAAACAATTATATCCATTAGCATACATGCAACAGGAAATGATGAATTGACAAAGTTTAAGGCAAGTTAAAGGTCAAAGTGTACAAGAATATACTCAAATATTTTGTAAGAAAGCTTTAAATTTGGGTAATCCTTTATATACACACGAGACACTCCTAAAGTATATTGGTGGTTTAAATTTTTATCTCAATCACACTATTCTTATGCTAAATCCTTCTAACTTTGATGAAGTATGTGTACAATCCATGCACATTGAATCAAGTAAAGGGAATGTTGGTGATAGTGTTTCTACATATACTTGGCAAAGAAAGGATGCAGGGAAATGGAAAGAGAAGAATACAGCCACAGCAAGAAAGGAGAAGCCTACTTTCAAGCATTGCAAGAAAATAGGCCATGATGAAGATCGTTGTTGATCCTGAATTGAAGCCAAAGAAGTTTTCCAACCACGGAAGGAAGAATACCACAGCTACAACAGTTCAAGTGGATCTTGGATCAGATTTCGGTGATGAGACATAGGTTGTAGCTATGGGAATCCGAGGTATAAATTATGTTGCAAATACTAGCTCTTCTAGATCAGTTGAAGTAAATGATGAGTGTAAAAGGAATGAAATTTTCCACATAAGGGTTATAACACATAATGTTAAAGTTGATACTCTTGTAGATAGTGGATCACAAGCCAATCTAATCAATGAAGATGTTGTAAATAACTTGGTACTTGAAACTAAGTCACATCCTAAACCATATCCATTGGGATGGATATGTGGTGATAACAATTTGCAAGTAACCAAGCAATGCAAAATCAAGTTTGCAATCACTTCTAATTATGTTGATGAAGTAGAGCTTGATATAGTGCCACTGGACATATGTGGAATTGTCTTAGGAATCCCCTACCTTTATGATAGAAAGGCCATATTCTACAGGGAGGATAATAAATATTTCTTCAAGAAATATGGGAAAGAGTGCATTGTTCGTGCTCATCGCATGAAAACTGACAGGTCTTTTGCAGCTACAGGGCAGTTAAAAAGAATGGTAAATGAAAGAAAAAGTTTAACACTTATGTTTGTAACAAAACAAGAAATTAGTGATGTTAAACATGAGATGGTTCAATATGTTTCTAACAGTCATGAAGTGTCACCAAAGGTACAGCATGAGGGTCAGCTGCATAATTTGATTATTGTTCATGTTCAAAAGGGGAAGCATGTTGTTTCATTCTCATTAGCATGTCTAGTATTGTTGATTAGTTTATTGTTATTCAGTGGTGTATGGTTGCTAAGTGCGACAAAGAATGTAGATGATTGTGCAATTGATGGGATGATTACTTTGGTAAACAATGCTATCTCAGTTTTCATGTTTGTTGTGATTAGTCAGATGATCATTGTCCAAGCAGAAAGGATGGACGATACCGGACAAATGGGGAAGCAGTACCCTCACTTATTACCTAAGTAAAAGAAGACTTTTGGTGGTCCAAAAGCTTCCAAAGTGGGGAAGAATGATCTAGGAGGCTCCTCGGCTTAGAAAATGCTCAAAAATAAAAATTCTCGGAATTGAATGAAATTGGTGCCATTGTGTCTGTCTCATCATGTTGATTCTAGAAGTATATTTACATTCTCAAATGGGCTCTGTATGCGATAATTATCGCACTCTGACCATATTCTCAAATAGTTAAAAAAGTCAAAGGTCAATTGGCAAAAAATTCAATGCTAACGTCAGCATGACATCACCAAAGACACATGATGATGTTGATGTGGTAGAGACAAGTGGCGACATGTGACTGGGCAGATGATGCAAACTTGGACCAATGGTAGTGTGACACTTGTCAACATTTGGGCAAATGAGGTGGTGCCATGTGGCCTAGGCATGGGCAGCCACGTGGCACCCAGTCAGAACATCGAATGGAAAGTTGCAAAAATGTATTGGGGTCCATGGGTTTTGAACCCACGAACAACCCACCAAGAAAGTGCCTTGAGAAATGACCCAACACCAACACGCCACATGTGTGCCTTGTTATACATAACCCACACTTTAATATATAAAGTGTATATGTGAATAGGGCGGAAAAGGAGGGAACTGGTGCCAAGCCCCAGCCTAGGGTATTGCATATGCTCAGAACCGCAACCTTATATCTAGGAGCTTATCCCTACGTGCACGGAGATGATAAGGGGTGGTTCCATGGAGTGCGCCTCGAAACCAGGAGCCAACACTTGGATAAGGCTCGTGATCGGGGGTGGTCACATCATATGCGCCATATGACCAAAAGTTAGTGCGAGCTTAGGGCCAGCGCTTAGCCCTTTGGGCTAGTGCTTGGCCATATGAAACTCATGTGACCACTATTTGAGGGTACGTGCATAGCCCAAGGGGGATACTCTGTGTATTTTTAATAAAAGTGGGTTTTTAACTTTACAGAATTGATTTTTGCCTGATATTATGCCCAGAAAGTGGTTTTTTGAGGATTTTGAGGCCATTTGAAGGGGGATTTGATCCCAAAAAGAGGCCAAATCTTGAGGGAAGTTGGGATTCCTCATCTAAGCCTTAAAAAATATAAAAACCAGGCTTTTTTAAGCTTGTAGGAGACTTTTTTATGCAAGGTTTTGAAAGGGCAGTTTGTAAATTTTGGCCTTTTCTCATGTTTTGAGGGGCATTTTTGCCATGTTTTTGAGAGGAATTTGATGGAGCATGCTTGAATATGAGCACGGAGGTCTTGCACAGCAGATCTAAAGCACATTATCTAACAGAAAAGAGCCTATGTAAGAAAACTTTGAGCATTTTAAAATTCAATAAAGAGGTCCTCCACTTGGAAGCGGGCCCGGAGACGTAGCCAACGATTGGTGAACTCTGTTATCAACCTCTTGTCTCTATTTCTCTTTCTGTTTTGTTGTTTTATTCTCTTCATTTTCAAAATGGATATTAATGGCTGATCTCTTTATTTAATAATAAGCATCAAGTAAAAGTCACATTTTATATTCCACAAACAAGATGATAAGTTTATGTATTTCACATTCTTAACGATCCAATGCAAAAAGTACATTAAACTAACTTGCAATTTATCAGTAATACCTTCATTTTTGGATCATGAGTTCATGATGGTTATGTTTATATTTTCTTAGTGCATTGTCCTAGATATATGATAGGTATATCCATTGATGCTTAGTGCTTGATATATGAATAAATGCTAGATCTTCTCTGATGTTATGTGTTGAATGCTTAGATGTGTTTAATATTGATTATTGTTGCGTTGATCTACAAAAAGGGTTAATCTGTGATGTGAATAAGAATCATAATTGAATGCATACTATTGGCTAAGTGCTTTGTTGAAGTGTGTAATCACATATATGTGTCCCATCTAGGTTGTAGACACTTGAGTCCTGCAACCCCCCCTGCCTCTACCTCGGGTGAGACTTCATCTGCCTTGCAGGTGTTGCCGAAAGGGTCGGTAGTTAGGGTTTTGTTGGTGCATTGTTGAAGATTTGAACCCTGGGTCTGCTCCTGTTCCAACAACAGTCCATAGAATTTATTTTATTATTTTAGGATCCATATATCAAGTATTTCTCACATGGTTGGTTGTACAAGTTCGCTCTCTAGAATAATCCATAATTCAGCATGGCTTGCCATTTTTGCTATAAATAATTTTTTGGGATGTTCCAAGCAGTGAAATTTGGAATAATTGCAAAGAAGATATTGAATAATATTGGGTACAATTTGTATACCTTTATTCATTACAGGTACGGAGTTATGCGTTTTTAAATTTAGGGTTTGTGATTAATCCAAAAACTAGTCATGTGAGACTAAGGTAAAGTTTGATGAAGATGTTATTCTCTTGTTGCTAAAGTTAAGGAAGGTCTACAAATATGTGATAACATACACCAAGTCTATTACAGATTTACAGGGATGTTTATATGTTTTTTTAGGGTTACATGTTGATGATGTTATGGTGCATGCTTGAGGCAAGTCTTTGGTATATTGTTGAGGCATTGGCACATGCTTGAGGTACATCTTAGGTGTATGGTTGAGGCATGTACTTGGTATATGATCTTGGTTGTTTGGTACTTTTATGAGGCACTTCATTGATGATATATTATGGTACATGGTGTATGGCATGATTGAGACATATCATGAGTGATATGGTATATGGTTGAGATACATTGTTGGTACATGGTATGGTACAAGTGCTAATGTACATTGTTGATGTACATGGATGATACAGGATTGGTACCTAGTATGGTGTTGATGTACATGGTTGATGGTTGAGGCATATGATACATGTTGTGTTGCATGGCTAATGCATGGTTTGGTGTAGGTTATGGTGCATGGTTGATGCACGGTTTGGTACAGGTTTTGGTGCATGGTTGATGAACTTGTTGTGGTATAGGTTGTGGTACACGGTTGATGCTTGGTGTGTTACAAGTACATTGTTGAGACACATATTTTGTGATGGTATGTTGGTGTTATTGGTACATGCTTAGTAGAGGCATGTGTTGGTGATGTTGGGAATATAGTTGAGAGGTGTCATTGGTATATGATCCATGTGAGAGGATATAGTTGAGTATCGGTGACAGTGACAGGTTGGATATAGTGACAGGTTGGTGACAGTGACAAGTTGGATATAGTGATAGGTTGATAGTGACAGGTTAGTGATAGTGACAGGTTGGTGACAGTGATAGGTTGGTTATAGTGACAGGTTTATAGGTTACATGTTGATGTGACAGTGGTAGTGACGGTGGAAGTGATAGTGGTAGTGATTGTGGTAGTGACAGATGGTCTACACTTATATTTCAGGGTGGTAGGATGGGGTAAGGAAAGGGGTTTGTATCCTCCTACCAATTGGAGCCAAAGAATCATGGAATTGGATATTCCTTATGGTTGGAGCCTGAGAATCAGGAGGTTGTAGCCTCCTTCTAGTTGGAGCCAGAGAATTCAGGGAGTTGTAGCTTCCTTTAGGTTGGAGCTTGAGAATCAAGGGGTTGTATCCTCCTTCTGGTTGAAGCCAGAGAATTCAGGGATTTGTAGGTTCCTTCAGGTTGGATCCTATAAATAGGGGGTCGTAGCCTCCTTCTAGTTGTATTTGGATAATTGGGAAGTTGGAGATTCCAATGAATGTATTGTTTGATATATAAGAAAG
>SNQJ01S0093231.1:6351-38507 GCA_010110895.2 Picea sitchensis
TCCCCCGCATGGAAGAGTGTACATACTTCTGGGGTGTAAATACTTCATGGGGTATAAACATGGCTGAAAGCAAGGACCTCTGCATTAGGAAGATAATCAGGCTCCACAACCAACATGTAGCCCCTGCATTCATTAAACCAAATGGCATTTTTTCATACATGAATGTACCCCTTGGTGTGGTGAAAGCAGTTTTTTCCCTGTCTTGTTCGTTCATGGCGATTTGATTATAACCAAAGAACCCATCTATCATAGGCATTTGATTTGCTCCAACTACTTTTTCTAGGACATGGTCCATTTTGGGCAGCGGATAATTATACTTGAGAGAAGACTTGTTTAAGTTTCAGAAATCCACACACAGTCTGATTTCTCCATTATTGTTCCTGACCGGGACCAGGTTTTCCACCCAGTCCGAGTATCTCAGTGGTACGATTATTTTCGCATCTAAAAGCTTCTTAACTTCCTTTTCAATCAAGGGTAACAAAATGGGGTTAATTTGCCTAATCTTTTGCCTAAACGGTTTGACCCCAGGCTTCAAAGCTATTTTGTGATCAATTATGGAAGTGTCATACGATCTTATCTCATTGTAAGACCAAGTGAAAGCATCTTTGTACTATCTAAATAGGTCTTTGTAATTGAGTTTTACTTCGGGAGGGAGGAACTTGGATATCTTTACTACCCTGGACTCTTTTTCAGTTCCTATATCACAGTCCTCCACTTCTTCTAGTTGGGGCTGCAAAGTGGATTTCATGGGTACGTCGTTCTGATCAAAAAGTCTTTCTAAAGGAATTAAGCCTTTTGGAATCTGGTTGCCTTTAAGGACCAACATACGATGATCCGTAATTTTTTCTCGGAAGGTTTTAGGATCTTCCCCCTCTTGCATGATCCACATCAGGTCATTTTGATTTTCTTGGTCTGCATGAGTTTCGGAGAACTCACCCACTGCTGCAAGAAATTTCTTAATTTGTTCGTCATCTTCAAAGACTTGCCAGTGTCGGATATTGTCTGGTATAGAGGGTTTGTATCTGATTTCAACATGATATTTCAGTTTGAAGGTCGTGGGAGGAGAGAAGGTTGAAGCTGCCTTTGCCAATGCATCAGCATGTAGATTCTCTGCATGAGGGATAAAATGGACCTTTACAGATGAGAAAAAGTTTTCCATGAGATCCCAAGCACAATTTCTATATGTTCTTAGTCTCGGATGCTTGGCTAGGTACTGTCGGTTTATTTGTTTGACTATTAGCTTTGCATCACCATAAACCTCCAAGTTACTTATATTTATCTTTTTGGCAGCCTCTAATCCTAAGATCAATGCTTCATATTCGCATACGTTGTTAGTGTAATCTATGTCCCATTGCAGTCGGTAGGAGAAAGGAACAATGAATTTACCTTCGAGAGCCACTAAGAGCACTCCCGCACCTGCCCCTTCAGAACATAAAGCACCATCGAAATACATTTTCTAGACTCCGGTGTTACACAGATCCTCTGTCAAGTGACTTGACTCTTCTTGCTTTATATCGATTTCGTCTGGACAACCATCCAAACCATCATCAAAAGACAAGATGCAATTTCCCAGATCTTGGTCAGCAATGTAAATAGGGAAGTTGTTTGGGTTTTGAGGGTCACTGACTGTGCTAAGGGGACAGTTGGATGAATCTCACTCCCAACTTCGGAGCAGATTGGCATTGAATCTTTAGCGTCAAAGAGAGGAATGAGCAAAGTTGAGGGTTCGGAAGGACTCTTAGTCTTCAATGATGGGGTTTTAAGTTTGTAAACTACACTGGTTGGCTTAAAAGATCCTCTCGCCTTTAGAATTTTTTTGGGATCGGTAACGAGCGTAATATACTTACCATCTGGGTTTTGTCTGGTATTCCTTCGACCGGATGCCAGCTTATTTCTCATGGAGTCGCCATGTGAAAGATAAAAAGCCTTAAAAGGTGTGTACTCTTTGTTCACTATCAAAGGGTAACACTTTCAACGAAAAACAAATGTTGTTTTCCCAGGGAAAAAGATTTCATAACTTCATTCCCCGGCAACGGCGCTAGAAAGATGTTGTTCCTGAGTCTGTACTTAAGTCTTAAAAGTACAGTGTCAAGGCATCTGAAAGTGGGTAAAAGATAGAGAAGAGGGTAATGTCAACCTTTGGCAAAGGAAACTAGGGAAGATTTCTATGTTGGCGTTGTCTAGCTTCCAATTGTTCCTGGATAGTTATATCTTGTTCAATAGTTTTCCATGAACGTTCCAGTTCGACCCGGTTAGTAGCAGTTTTAAGGATTGTGTCAAAAATATTTAAAGCGATGTGCGTTTGATCCGATAGTCTAGGTTCGATATTAGGTTGTGGTGGTATAGGGATAGTCATGGGGGAACAACAAAAGTAGGAAAGACTTCAAAGAGAGATTAAGTGTTGTCTCGATTTGGTTGAATAACAGAGAATTTACAGTTTTAGGAATAAAATAGGGATGCAAATCAAAGACCCTTTCCCATAACTGTATTATATTTTAATCAAAGGTGTGAGGTGGGGGAAAAACATTTAGCTATCTATAGTGTGGGACTTCTACCAAGGGAGAAACTCACAAATAAATAGAAGAGGAAAATGTAAGGAAATAACCGATGAAGCAAAGAATATATGTAGAATTCTGAAAATGCAGATTGGTCTTACACCAGTTGAAAGCTGGTGCAGAGGAAAGACAATAAACAATTATAGAAAACCAAAATTCATTCGCTATAGTAGTGGTCGTACTAAAGTATAATGAAGCACATCAATTATGAATATGAAACGAAATGAAATATGAAATACAAAGAAACAAACCTGTAATACAGTCATGACGGAATTGAGAATCTTCAGATTTTCTTGTATTAACTTCTCAAATGTAAAAAACTCTATTACAATCGACACAAAAAGGTCCAGCTCTGTTTATTTCTTTATGTGATATATTTATACAATTTTACAAATTAGGTAGAATCTCAATAGTCACAAAATTTCGGTTATGACAAGGGGGAGAGAAATCTCTCCATTTATCCTTCTTTGTCTTCACTTGGTGTCAGGTGTTGGTCGTCACGCGGACTCAGTGCAGACAACACATCTTTCGACCAGCTGAGATATTAACCGAGACGGTTCTGCCTGACAGCTCGCTCCGAAGAAGTAACATTCTCGGGCTAATTGTTGCAGCCTATCTTCCATCTGTCCATTGATGATGTCTATGGCACATACTTGCGCACTAGGTTTGATCATGCACTTATCAACTGTGACTATGTCCACCATAGTCATCTGAGAGATATCGGTCGAATCTCTTTCTTCCTTTTCCTTCAGATCAATTGAAATATGTTCCACATTCAATTGCATCAACACCTCGGCATTGCCTCCACTGTCAATGCCCAATAGCTCGTCGTCTATAGAATTAAAGGCCTCCTCCAAGGAATAGGTTATCTTTTAGGCTTGTTGCTTGCCTTCAGCGATGTTATGCTCCCATTCCTTTAACAGAATGTTCCCTCGTGTTTGCTCTAAAATGGTGAATATGGGAGTATCCACCGAAACCCTTTTGTTTGTGGCTATTACCGCCTCCTGGAAGGCGACCCGAGCCACTCCTGCATCCCTTTCTCTGGCCAATAAATTCTCAGAAACCTGATTGACCAACAGACAGTTTTCTCGGATCGCTCCCACCTTGGCGAGCAAATTCTATTGTGCCGAAGAGATTCTAATATGAATCTCGATCACCTGGGATTTGAACATCCCGATGTCTATCATTTTGTTCTCAGCGATCTCCACCCTAACCTGCAGCTGCTCAATCAATTCCCTCTGCTGGCTCGCTTGCATCCGACCGTCTTGGACCACCAGCTGTGCTTGCTCAAGCTTAGTTTTGAGCATCTCTATTTCATTTCTATCAGCCAATCTGGCTTGCTCCATTCCCATGCTCACCTGATCTCTAGCATTCTCTGCTCTTGTGGCCAGTCTGGCTTCAAGGGTCTTAATTAGGAAATTTTTTATTTTAAGTTGGTTTTTTAGGAGCCCGACTGAGAATTGATTCACCGAGGCATAGGCTCCTAGTGTGCCTGCTATTTCAGTGTAAATTGCTCATTCTTTTTATCCTTTCGGTCGGTCATAATTTTATACTTCTTTGCAGTAGACTCTCCTTCTTGATAAAACTCTCTTTTCACTACTGCCTTCCTCTTTTATCGAAGAAAAACTCGTTTGGAGGGAGTTCTTCTACTCGTATGGGCCTCAACTCCGCATTGAATATCCATCCCTCACCAATGTTTCCATGTGTCGACTGCAAGGGTGTGACTGATGTGATGGGTTCTCCGACCTGCTTCACCGATTTTCCTGGAGTATCGACCAGACTCTGCTTCTTCGATGGTTCTGGAGTCCTTATCTCTGTCTTCGGATTCTGTTTCTTTGGGGGGTCTGGAGTCTTTTTCTCTGCTTCTGGATTCTTAGTTTGTTCCTCCTCATCCTAGTGTTTTCCTTGGTCCGGAGTTGCATCTTTAGAACCTTCGGCATCCTTCTGTTTTGTCTCTGAAACACCTGCGCCCTCACCTCACAACACAGCTGGAAGACAGCTACGTCAGTGTTCCTGGAAATTCAAGACATCGGCTCTTTCCTCGGGTGCCAATGATTGAATCCGGTCTAGAATTTCTTCATAGGACCTCGCTCCTCGGAAAATGTCATCCGAGGGTGAATTCTCATGCTCAAATCTCTTGATCCTGCAGTTAGCTAAATGATTGCTCACGACCCTCTGTGGATCGTGCTTCTTGTATTCGATGGTGACAAAATTTAGGTCTTCTAGGGATGCAGCCTCGGCTTTGGCATGCCCTAAATCTAATAAAGAATAAGAATTCAAATGAATGGGAAAAGATGGCCACACCTTCTTTCAGTACCCTTTAAGCTCTTTGCTCACACCGCCAATTACCGTTTGTCGGGCAACCTCGCGACAAGCCAACTTGTCTGGAATGAACAATGGTAGCGCATGTGGGGGAACAGAGGCCCCGAAAACTCTAAGGTATGAAAATTATGCTTCTACATACCAATCTGCGATGCTGCTCAGATTTGTTACTATGATGTCTGAGATCCGGGGTGGTGGGTGACCAAAAATGGCGACATGCAGGGGCACCATCACCCAGTTAAAAATTTCATATGAAAACGTTTTTGCTTTGTTTTCCCATAATTTAGCATGATATACATGTATGGGTTTGTCTTCCGCCGGAGTCCAACTCCAGCTCATCAATGGAAATGGTGTCATAGAACAAATTGCATCCATAATGTACGCGGACATAAAGAATGATGATGCCCTCCAAGTCTCCTTCTTCTCCCGATACTCTGTGACCCGATTTTCCAAGCTATCCGAAAGAATCTTTGCCCAATTAAAAGAACAACCTTATGCAACCCGAAACATTAGAGGCACCCACGTAAGGAAAAAATGCGATGTGCCCTCTCTCCCATATAACCGGCATGTCATCATGGCCACATATTTATACTGTGGTTCTAACGAAGCGATTGAATAAACATCGTGGTTATCATCTCTAAAATTTGTGGTGTGTGAAACCCAATCCTTGATCAAACTGGACATGGTTTTATCATACTGCGCGCACTCCTTCTCCTTGAATTCCTCCAAGAACTCAGCACCATATGTGTAGTCAGACATCGTGGGTAGCTTATACATGGTTTGTAGATGCTCAGGCCTAAAAGTCCTGATAGTGACTCTCTGCTCGTCCATGATAGTCCTGGTCGTTATGTCCACATGATCCAATGCCCATAGGACCATGTCATAATATGGAAGCAACCGTGGCCTGGCTTCTACTCTGTGCATTCCGAATTGGACGACTATTTTGTACTTGGTGGGTATATCATCTCTTTCGTTGTCGTCGGAGTTGTCAGAATAATCCACCAATTCTGATTGCAGAATGTTTGAAACAAATGACCAGTTAGGGACCGAGTCGATACTTCGGGGTGAAGTATCGGAGACATTATCTAAGCCTTGTCCTGAAACCTCAACATTCACCTTTGCTTCTTTCCGTGGAGCCATGGCTGAAACTTGCGTTTTAGGTCTTCTGCGATAGAACTGCGTATACATACAGAAGTCAGTTTACTCAGAAGTGATGAGCTCTGCGTGCTATGAAAATGCATTTGTTATAATGAAACACAACTCTTACATATATTTGAAAAATCGGTACCTTTCAAAACAGGCCTATCCAATCATATTTAGAAATAAATTGTTGTCGTAAAAATCCGATCTTATATTCATAGATTTTCCCTATTTCTTCATTAATGTCATAAATTGTTTGTCGGTTTCAAAGTTAGTTGGCATATGGAGTGAAAAGGTTTCCTTGTGAATTGTGCATGCATCGAAACGCGGGATCTATCTTGTTTTAGTTTAATTAATCCAATCTCGCCAACATTAATCAATATCTCACCACTCGTTATATCGGGGATTTTTATTTAACCTCTTGAGTCTTTAACACCCGAGACTACGAAGAGCGATTTTGGTTAATAAAAAGGTAATTGTGATCTGAGGCTCGATTAATTTTATAATTATCACTTTCACCATATCGCGACTCGGAGCTTCAAAGATAAGTTTCTGGGAGATTTATATGCCGAGTTGTGAAACCGCGAGATCACGATAACAAGACTTAATTAAGTGGAAGATAATATTGGATTAAGTGATTAATTAATCATGTTATATTTACATCGTGACTTCGTGAGTCGGGGCTTAGACGTCGTAACTTTCGAAAAAGATAGTGCCGAGTGGTGAAATGCCGAGAACAACTTTTACCACGGTTAGATTTTTGCCTTTAATCCTTGACATGGGTTATCCAGAAAGGACCTCATGTTCTCGGCTCTCGGGGCTGTAAAAATAAAAATTTGGGTTTGGCGAACGTCGAGGCACGAAACCCCGATGACGTCTAATCATGAGTTAAAAAAATTTACCCTTGTTACTGTCTTGAGTGAAAATTTAAAACGACTTCGCCGTTTCGTGACTCAGGACGTGTGAATTCATGGGTTATAGTATCCGACCTGGGAGATCCTGAAGTAGAACAAAAAGAGGGAACATTCTTACAAAAGGTAGGACTTGTTTTGAGAGTAGAAAAATCGTCACTGCTCACGTGACAAAGTTTCAGAGGTCTAAATATCTCGGAGGGAAAAATAAAACCATCTTTAGATTTCAAGCATCAAAATGAAAATTGTGACAGACTAAAAAAAACAAGGGCGGCTCCAATAGCCCATACCTCTAGCCAAGAGTTGGAAGCTCGCTTCAATACCTTGCAATGTAGTCTCACCGATACCCAAAAAGAAGTCAAACACCTCATTGCCAATGTTGCCACCATCAATACAACTATGCAGTCCTCAATGGAGGAAATCAAACAAGACCTGACCACCCAGTTTGAATCTGTCTTTTCGTCACTCTGCACCAAGCTTCATATCCCTATAGATAACCCTTCCTATGATGTACCTACAAATATTGAAGGTGAAACTTCCTCTCATGCCCATAACTTTAAGCCCCATCACTTTCAACGCGACCTACGCCTTTCATAGGTGGATGTGACCGAATTTGATGGCTCGGATCCCACTGGTTGGGTAACCCAAATGGAACATTATTTCTCTTTATACGGCATTACAAATGACTTGGCCAAACTCCTGTATGGTGTTCTCCATCTAGATCAAGAACGTTGGTAATGGTGGCAATGGAGAAAAACTTCCTGTCAAGGCTATATTGCTTGGACACGCTTTGTGGAAGAGCTTTATGAATGCTTTGACAATGACACCAACCATTTGGGTTGTGTGAAAAAGTTGAAACAATCAGGAACAGTGGAATACTTTATAGCTTCCTTTGAGCACCTGGCTTTTCGAACAGAGGGCATGACTGATGCCTTTTTTCGAGAGTGTTTTATCAGTGGCCTCAAGGATGAGATTCGGACCCATGTCCACATGACTCGACCTTCGAGTTGGGTGGAGGCTACTAAAAGAGATAAAGAAGCACAACAGGTTGTATCTTCTCAAAACCGAAAACCCTCCTTTATCCCCCGCCCTAAACCCATAAATCCCACTACTCCCTCCACCCCACTAAATATCCAAAAATTGACCAGGGCTGAAATGGTTGAACGCCAACTCAAAGGCCTTTGTTATAATTGTGATGATAAATATTTCCTGGGCCACAAGTGTAAGGAACAAAATATTTTTATGGCCATCTCCGAGGATATTTTGGAAGAGGATGTTGAAACTCCCCTTGTGTCTGAGTCACCTGAANTGGTTGATAGTGGAAGCACCCATAATTTTATTCATCGCCGCATTGCCCAAGAAACTCATTGCTACATCCATGCCGTCAACAATTTCCAAATCATGATTGTCAATGGTGGTTCCATGAAATGTGGAGGGCGTTGTGAAAATGTGTGTCTCCAAATTCGTGATTACCACCTAAAATACCATATGTTTGCTATCGACATGGGAGGTTGTGACATTGTGTTGGGTCCATACTAGATAAGGACTTTGGGTCCCATTCTCATGGATTTTAAGGAATTAACCATGCAATTCAACCAAAAGGGACACCAATATAAATTCCAAGGCATCATCACTAGTTCACCTGAGATCATTAGTTTTCATCGCATGGAAAAGATGCTCAAAAAAGGTCATTCTGGTGTTATTTCCCAACTCCATGCCATACAAGCAACAGAGACACCCTCAGTGCCGCAAGACCTCCAAGCCCTCCTTTCTAAACATCAAATTATATTTTCTACTCCCCAAGGACTCCCTCCTTCCCGTGGTGTTCATGATCATTCCATTCCCCTTGTACCCGGAAGCCTTCCTCCCAATATTCGTCTGTATCGCCACCCCTTTTCAAAAAAAAATGAAATTGAGAAAATGGTCCAGGAACTCTTTAATGCAGGCGTTATCTGCCCTAGTACTAGCCCATACTCTTCTCCTATAGTGATGGTCCTGAAGAAATAAGGTTCTTGGTGAATGTGTCATGACTTTCGTGCCCTCAACAAATTGACCATTAAAGACAAATTTCCCATTCCTGTCATTGATCACCTCCTGGATGAATTGAGTGGCGCCCAATTCTTTACTAAACTTGATCTTTACTCGAGCTACCACCAGATACGTATGAAAGAGGCAGACATTCCCAAGACTTCCTTTAGAACTCATGAGGCCCACTATGAGTTTTTTATCATGCCCTTTGGCTTGTGTAATGCCCCCTCCACCTTCCAAAGCCTCATGAATCATGTCTTCCATCCTTTTCCCCATCATTTTTTCTTATTTTTCTTTGATGATATCCTCATCTATACTAAAACCTGGACAGACCATCTTACTCATGTGGATCGGGTTCTCCATCTACTGTCTCAGCACCTATTTCTACTGAAACATTCTAAATCTACTTTTGTGCCTCAGAAGTAGAATACTTGGGACATATGGTTGGCAAGGATGGCATTAGGGTGGATCCAAAAAAGATTGAAGCTATGCAAGACTGGCCACACCCAAAGACTCTCAAAATTTTGCATGGATTTATGGGCTTAACAGGGTATTATCGCAAGTTTGTCAAGAATTATGGAAAGATTGTAGTACCTCTCACTGCTCTCCTCAAAAAGAACTATTTCACTTAGACTCCAGCCGCTACTCAAGATTTTCAAACCTTGAAGATGGCCATGTGCACCACTCCAGTTTTGGCCCTTCCTGATTTCACAAATACCTTTGTGTTGGAATGTGATGCCTCAGGGAAAGGAATTGGTGTTGTCCTTATGCAAGAGGGTTGCCCTCTGGCCTTTACCGGCAAGCAACTATCTGAAAGGAATCTGGGAAAATCCATCTATGAAAAGGAAATGTTGGCTATTCTGAATGTCGTTGATCTATGGCACCCTTATCTATTGGGGAAACGTTTCCAAATTAAGGCATACCATCAAAGCCTCAAGTATTTTCTAGAAAAATGCATTTCCTCCCCGAAGCAACAAAAATGGGTGACTAAGCTCTTTGGATATGATTATGTGATCATTTACAAGAAAGGAAAAGACAATGTGGTGGCAGATGCACTTTCCTGAAAATATGAAGATGAAGGATCCCTTTTTTCTCTTTCCTTCATTGTACCAGATTGGCTCCAAGCCGTTCGCCAGGAATGGCTACAAGATCCCAAAAGTTTGCATCTGATCTAGCAATTGCAGTCCAATTCTCTAGCTCCCCTAGGGTACTCTTGGCTCCATGATAAGATTCGATACAAAGGATGTTTTTATTTAAGTAAACAATGAATGCTTAAATCCAAGGTACTTTTTGAGCTTCATGCTACACCCACAGCGGGGCACTCCGGGTTCACCAAAACATATGACAGGGTCAAACGTTCTTTTTTCTGGGATGGTATGAAACAGGAAATCCATAATTTTGTAGCTGAATGTGATGTGTGTCAACGCAACAAGGGAGAAATAGTCAAATCTCTGGGCACACTACAATCGCTTCCGATCCCACCTGCTATTTGGAAGGATATCTCTATGGACTTTATTACCGGCTTACCCAAATCGGGTAATAAATCAGTCGTGATGGTGGTTGTTGATCACCTTTCCAAGTATGCTCATTTATGCACTCTTCAACACCCGTTTATAGCATCCACGGTGGCTCAAAGTTTCATGGACCAGGTCTTCAAGCTTCATGGCATGCTGCACTCTATTGTTTCTGATCGTGAACCAACTTTCACAAGCAATTTTTGGCAAGAACTATTCAAGCTACAAGGTACCTAATTGAATCTCAGCAAAGCTTATCATCCCCAGACTGATGGTCAAACGAAAGTTGTCAACAAGTGTTTGGAAACATATCTGAGGTGTTTTGCCTTTGAAAAGAAAAATTAGTGGGCTCAATGGTTACCCTTAGCTGAATGGTGGTACACCACTTCCTACCATACAACTACATGCATTACTCCTTTTGAAGCGGTATATGGATAGAAGCCACCTTCAGTTCTCTCAAACTTACCGGGTGCCTCAAAGGTCCAGGCGGTTGACCAAACACTTACAGTTCGAGAGGCTATTCTCCGTACCCTCAAAGAGAACTTGGTCATGGCATAGAATCACATGAAGCAACAAGCAGATCAAGGTCACTCTGAACGTCAATTTGCAGAAGGGGATCAGGTGTTTCTGCGACTGCAACTTACAAGAAAACTTCCCTCAAGGCCGAGCATTTTTAGAAGCTAGCGCCCAAATTTTATGGTCCTTATACAGTTCTCAAGTGTGTGGGACAAGTATCCTATCAGTTAGCTCTACCCAATCATTTGAAGCTACATCTTGTTTTCCATGTTTCATGCTTAAAGAAGGTGATTGGAACTAGGTGCCAAATTCAAACCAACCTTCCCGAGTTAACTGAAGAAGGATCCATTTGGCTACAGTTAGAAGCAGTTTTGGACCAGCGTGAGAATCGCCTGCATTAGATAACCATCAAGGAAGTTCTATTCCAGTGGAAAGATACAACTCCAACAGATGCCACTTGGGAACCAGCTACCATTCTGCAGCAATTTCCACATCTCAAGCCTTGAGGACAAGGCTATTTTTAAGGGGGAGGACATGTTAGGGTCCTAACCCGCACATAGGTAGAACAATATATTCAAATGTAATAAAGGTCAATATTAATAAGGCCTTTCAATGAAATAGAATAAGGCAGATGTAAGAAGACCTAATAGAATCTTCTGCTTCTAGAAGGATCTTCCTCTAGATTCTTCTTTTGATAGACATATTTAGTATAAATAGGAGTCGAGGGTATGAGAACCCTGGCTTGGAGATTATTGTAATAGAGCATTGCTCAACTTGAGGTTTCCCCCTCGAAGAGGCCCGTGAACATTTCTTTCTGAATCAAAGTGTTATTTATGTTGTTGTTCTTATATCATTTCTTTGTTATTGTGGAGATTATGTTGGTTATATTACTATTATTCTACCATTTCTAGCATTTTATTTATGTTCTACATACTTTTTGTATCTGGTATATTACATGCGTAGCACAAACATTTTCATTCACTTTCAACTTCCTTGACTTGTAGCACACCACATATCCATTCTAACTGAAGACTCCACCAATTCCTTCCTTGCATGCATCTGTGCACACAACGAAGTCTGCATTTGGATCAACAACTCTTAAAATTGGAATGCTTGTTAACAAATTATTCAAGTGTTGGAAACTCCTTGCACAATATTTAGACCATACAAATCCTGCACCTTTCTTTTGTTGGGATGTGATTGGATGTGCAATATGTGAGAATTCTTCAATAAATATTTTGTAGTACCCTTCTAGTCCCATAAAGGATCTCACTTATGTGACATTTCTTGGTGTCGTCCATTCCTCAATGGATTTTATTTTCCTAGGGTCCACAACTATTCCTTCTTCTGAAATAATATGACCCAAGTAATGAATATGCCATTGATAAAATGAACACTTGTTCAACTTATCCTAAATATGTTGCTCCCTCAACACCTGCAACACCATCCTCAAGTGTTTCTCATGCCCTTCCTCAGACTTTGAGTAAATAAGGATGTCGTTCAAAAATATAATGATGAACTTATCCAAGTAATCTCGGAAAACTCCATTCATTAAACACATGAAGACAATCGGTGCATTCAACAACCCAAATGGCACCACTGTAAACTCGTAATGACCATACCTTGTTCTGAAGGAAGTCTTACTGATGTCTTTGTTGTGATACTTATATGTTTAGTATAATGCACTCATTAATTATCAATCTGGGATTCGTAATCAACATAGTTACAAGACACCAGTAAGAAAGATAATTTCTAATGTCATGAGTATATAATTAAACTAGATTATGCATGCTGGAAACAAATCAAAATAGCAAACTGCAATGCACTTCGGTTTTCTTTCAAAGAGAGGCTATCTATTCCATTATGGCACATGCAAGTATGAGATGGAATTGGTTTGATAGATCAACTCTGATATCTGACCCGGAAAACTAACTATGCAATCCACACTTCTGAAAAGAAATCACACATCAATCAACAAAGCATAGCATGGGTAGTTCAATAGTCAATATGTTGGTTCTGTTGTGGTTCACAATGAACTTCACTAGTTCTTATCCAAGTAGTTTTGACTTTTTCTTCCAACATCTATGATCACTCAAGGAAATAAAATTCATGAGAACAGAAATAGGGCATATGTAAAAACAGAGCAATTAAAGATCCTTAAGCAATTATAGAATGGAAATCTTAATCTAATCTGTACTGCTATCATCTAACAGAGTTAAAGCTTTAGATAAATTAATGTTTATACTACTGAAAACAAATACTAATGCTAATATACAAAGAGGTTGACCTTTGTTGGGCGGTGGTCCCTTGCCGCTTCAACATGTCAGCTATTGAAGTCTACAGGAAGCTTGTTTTCGACACACACATTACTCTTACTCACATTTCATAACATGAAACCATACTTTCATTAACAACTCAATTCATACTAAATCATGGAGATAAAATGACATTCTATTAATCTTCACTCAGGATGTGTTATGTACTATCATACGTTGCTTACATATTGATGATATGCTAACTCTCCTACTCCTACCATCCTTTCCACGACTATTTAATACTCGGCATCGTGAAACACAAGGAAGCGAAGTGATTTGCAAATCAATTAGTTGTTAATTTTAATCATTCGGTTACATCTTTAGCCTCATCCTCATGACACGAAGTGCATGAGCATGAGGTAATTAACAAACTGTTCTTATCATAGCCTTGCTAAAACAAATAGACATCCACCAATTGGCTTAGGCGAGATCTGGCACTTAACTTAGTGCATTAGGCTCTTCCATATTAGTATCGGATCATAACAAGAAGATGGTACCAGATCATGATAGGGCGCAAAAGGTGGTACTAGATCATGACAGGGCGCAAAAGGTGGTACCAGATCGTAACAGTGCGTGTTGGTACCAGATCGCAATAGATGTTATTTTAGTACCGGATGCGCTTGGTACTGGAAAACAACAGTCTTGGCACGTGGGTACCGGATGGTTGAGATGGTACAGGAACACTAGACATCTAGAGGTCAAAGATTCACATATGACAAAACGAGCATTAGTACATAAAATATTTAATTCCTTAACTCAATAAACCACAAAATGCATGAATTAACCATACTTTACCTTATGACCTCATTACTGGCAATTGGTAGCATTCTTGTTATTCACTCAAGCTTTAGGTAGGCCAAAAAGGTATAGGTGAAGAGTATAATAGGGTAATGCGGATGTCAATTTCGGGTCTCAACATTCCCCCATGCCAAAATCATTGCATGTCTTCATGCAACTAAAAACAAAACCCAAATTTTTTCAAAACTTGAGACTGTGTTCTTTACTTTGGTGGATCAATGATATTGATGATTGAAGCCTCTTCTCTTAGCTCCCTTTTGATGACCCTAACATATTGTAGGAGTCGTAATACCTTCTTGAGATTGTTAGAGGTCTCTTCATGGTCATCTTGAATTTGTTGGTTGCTTTCTTTCAACTGCTCATTTTCCATTTTGATATATCTATCCAAGAGTTGATATTCCTTTACTTCCTGTTGGAGTTCCTGATTTTGTTTTTTTAATTCCCCAATCCTTTTCTTCATTTGTTATTTTGTCAAGTTCTTTGTTGATTCTACCATTGCTGGTTGGGTGCACTCCCTTTCCTCAACTTCCTCCCTCATCCCACATAAAGTAGTAGTGGCTTGCTCTTCAGTTAGACTAGGGATGTCATCTTGGATTGGTAAATCCTCAGAAGGGGAGGTAAGGTCGATTGGATCTTCCTGTGTATGAGGACTAACTATTGTTTTTCCCTTATTTTCCATGCTCCTTGTAGTTCTTTTACAAGGAGGTACCGGATCAGGGATGCTCACAGGCTTCCTTTTCTTCCTCTCTAATCGTGAAATGGTGACAGGGGGTTGTGCCACAGACTGTTTACTTTTAGTTTCTAAGCTATGCTTCCATTTCTTCATCATTTTTGTCTGATGGCCCTCTTTCTCAAATGCCACCATTGAAGTCTCCTCAACTGGTTTGCTTTTACCTTTTGATTCGAAGTTTTTAGAAGTCTTGTTGACTATGGAAGAGGACCCTGCTTTTTCATGTTGGCTCAGTGCCCTAGATGATGGTCGAGTTGTCTTACCCATCTTGTTCTTTTGTTCTTGGCGTTCCTTAATTTTCTTTGGAGCATGATGGGTTTCTTCCACAGATTTGTTTTCTGTGGGAAGGTGTTGTGTGATAAGGGTTTTCCAATGAATTCTCTGTTTCCTAAGCTCATGTAAAACTAGCATTTTAATGAGTCCTTGATGGTAGATGCTAGTCCTCTTTATTTTGGAGATGGATTTAACACCTCTTACCATTTTATTCAAACTCATCCATAGAAAATATGGAAAATCGATTTCAGGGCCTCCTTCAAAATGCAATAGAAGCCTAAGGTGATAAATGAAGGTCACGGCATACCTTCCTTCACAGGTGACAAATCGTTGAAGACTAGTAATCATTGGATGGTATTCTTATTTAATGTAGTTCCTAGGGATCCCTTTCTTCCAGTCAGGGTGTTGATGATTGGCCTTCAAGAATTGTTGGCACATTTATTTGTTAATTGCTACACCTTTGAAGTATTTAGCTCCCTTGCTTGGTAGTCTCGTGACCTCCCTTAAGGTCACTTCATTGATTATCAGTTGTAGATTACCTATATGTGCGCTCTCTCCATCATAGCTCTATATAAATTCCTGAGAAATCTTCTCGTGCCAACCTGTAATTTTTTCTAAAAACGGTATCCACCCCAATCTAGCATATTTTTCTTGACATAATTGGTACTCCTTGGTTTCCCTATAAATTTGGAAAATCGGTTCATGTCTAGTAACGACCATTGTTATAAGTTGAGAAAAGGATCTAGCTGTAGCACAAGGGTTTAGTTAATTGATGAAGGGTTTGGTACCGGAAGGGAGCAGGCTTGGGACTGGAGAAAAGTTCACGATAGGGGGAAGTATGGTGATGGTGTTGCAAATGGTAAGTTTAAGTGAGGGTACTGTAAGGAAAAATTATGACCAAATGAATCTTATCCAGATGGCTTCGCCACCAGATAATTTATTTAATTTCTACCTGTTACTATAATGATGAGGCTAAGACATTGGGTGTTCAAGGCATCATTTTGAGACAGGTGATTGGATGTTCGGGTGGTGAAAGTAATGTTGGATTGTGGTTCATGGTATAAGATAGGTTCATGAATTTGCTTGAGGATGAAATATATTCGTGGCTTATCATTGTTATGCATGTTTCATATTTTGATATGATTTTTTTGCCTTTAACCATGTTCAAGAGCTATGAGAGGATTAATTAGGTTTAGGCATATGGGTATGAGGGATATGCGCATGGGTTTAATACTCAGGTCGTAAGATTTAGTATAGATTTTCATATATATTGTAGTTTTATGAGCATAGGAAAATAAATACCATGTTACCTTTGCTTTCACCTTTGTATGATTGATACCCATAGCATGTGTGACTACTTGTAAATTGTTAGGATTCATCCTTTTAGACTGAAGCTTCTTAAAAACTTGGTATGGGAATGTCATGTACTTCTAATGTGCTTATCTTATTTTGTATTTGGTTCTACAGGGTGATCATGTAAGTCTGGAAAATAGTTCTGAAGGGGCTCTTTGACCTTCCCCCATGCTGAAGATGTTGTATATCTGTAGGCAAGAAGATTCATCATTTTATATCATAATGGAGAAAGATGATAAGAGAAAAAGAAATCAATCAAATTTTAGAAGTACAACTTATCACTTATCATATGATCTCATGCCAGAAAAAAATGAAATTGCCCTTCTTTTAATGGATTATTGACAGAGGTAGCATTCAACAGTGAAACAACGGAATACATATATGTTTGCATCTCATGCCAAAAATGAAATTGCCCTTCTTTTAATGGAGTATTGACAGAGGTAGCATTCAGCAGTGAAAATAGGGGAATACATATATGTTTGCATCTCATGCTAAAAATGAAATTGCCCTTCTTTTAATGGAGTATTGACAGAGGTAGCATTCAATAGTGAAACAGGGGAATACATATATGTTTTCCAGAAGAACAGATCTCACCTCACTTGCTTCAAATATTTACTATCATTGGTTGTTATAGATAAATTTCACAATATAAGTAGATTAGACTCCCTAGTTAGGGCTCCACTCTTAAGAAGTTTCCTTCTTAGATAGTGTAGGCTTTAGATGTCAGACTGGTAAGTTGACTTAGAGTGATTCTCAAATGGAAATTATGTTGTTGATTAATCTGGAGTTTTGTATCTCATGAAAGCCAATAATGACTTTTACTCTTTTTGTCTTAGATGAAAAAAAGTGGATTTTTCAATCAGACAAGTATAGATGAGACATTTTTCAACCAGAACCCACTGCCAGCAAGATTGTTCAGTACTCTGGTGGGGTAGTTGTGATAATTAGTGAGAGGTGCCTTCCCCAGGAAAAATCTCCCATTTCCAATAGGCATGTTCAGTACCCTGATGGGTTTGCCTAGTCATACCATAGACCGGTACCCGCTGCCAGCAGACCTGTTCAGTATCCCGGGGGGTTAGTCTCTTAAAACCTTTTTCCATTAGAGACTTCTTGTCCATAGTCACCTATTTTGGTTTGTATTACAGAGTGCTTTACACGGTGACAGGGGAGGCTCGTCTAAAAACCTTTTTACAGGGTGGGATGGTATTGGGTTGGAAGGCATATACTCTTATTTTGTATGTCTTTTAAATATTTGTCTGAAGGAAAATTAAACTTTTATGCACATTATTTCTTTAGAGTGATCCAGATGTATAATTTTGTCTGAAGTTGTCCATAAGAGAATGACCTAAAGTTTCCTTGGGGTACTGGTACATCCTCTGCCATAAAATTTTTGGTAGTGTGCCCATGGTAGAGAGTGTTCATATACTCATATGTTACTCTTGAATAAGATAATCCAATGAATACTATTGAATTCTGGTTAGGGTGAGATAGTTGTGTATAGGCTAATATATATTTTTCTTTAAATCATGTTGAAATACTGGGTAAAGGCAACTTCTAGTCTTTAAAGTGGATTATGGTTCTTTGAGAAATCATAGGTAAATATTGTGTCCCTCTTTTCTTTTCTTTTTTAAGCAGAACCAAAAGAAATTAAAATACTTCTCAGCAATAAAACCAAAACAAATTAAAATACTTCTCAGCAACAGAACCAAAAGAAATTAAAATACTTCCCTTTAGTTGTCAATGTAAGGGATGCCATTTGATAGTGCTTTTGGCTTCGTGGTTCCATCTTAAGTGCTTGTTGCATGGCTTCATTGAAATAATATTTTGGAATATGTTTTGTCAATATGTCTTGATAGTACTGTAGAAGGACAGACTCTGGTACTGGACTGGTACCAGACTAGTACTGGACCAGAATAGGATTACTGGTACCGAAATAGAACAAAATATTGTTGATGCCTACAACTGATGTTTAGAAAGTTCATGAAGGATCAAATAGATTATAAAAAAATTATTACAAAAGAAAAGAAAATTTTCTTAAATAAAACAAAAGGAGGTAAGAGTATTTTGTTACCTTCAGCTTATTAACAAAATTCGATCCACACCTATGTACAAAAAGTTTCAAATAAACCAATCAATCAATGTGGGTTGGTAGGAGGATCTCCTTCCTTACCGATCATCTGCATGTCTGAATTATGTAGTATATGAGTCAGGAATTCTTCTTTTGACAGAGGTTTGTTGTAAACTCGCAACTGGTGACCATTCACAAGTAGTGGTGTCTGTTGTTCATCAATTGTCTTTATTTTGATTGAACCATTATCATAGATAGTGTCAATTGCATAAGGTCCCATCCAATGGGAGGTTAACTTACCTTTAAAGTTCTTGAATCTATTGTCATACAATAGGGCCCAATCTCCTTGTTGAAATTTTTTCTTTTTGAGATACTTGTCATGCCATTTTGTTCTCTGTTCTTGAATGAGGGTAGTCTTTTGAAGTGCTTCCTGCCTAGTTTCATCTAACTCCTTAAGCTGCAAGATTCTTTGTTGTTGGGCTTCATCCAAGTTCATGCCAACTTGTACTGCAGTCCTGAAGGTTTTGATCTAAAATTCTATAGGGAGAAGCACCTGCTTCCCATACTCTAACTCGTAGGGTGTATGTCATGTTGTATTCCTCCAGGTGATTCTATAAGCCCATAGGGCTTCTAATAATCTATCAGCCCAATCCTTATGGTGCAACTGTACTGTTTTGGTAAGAATGGACTCAATAACTTTGTTGGTGGATTCTACTTGTCCATTTGTTTGTGGATGATAGGGTGTAGATTTCTTGTGTTTGATTTGGTAATGTTTTGTAATAGCTTTGACTAGATGAGAGGTAAATTGAGTTCCCTGACCAGTCACAATTTCTCATGGTACACCAAATCTAGTAAAGATATCATTAAAAAGGAAATCTACCATTGATTGTTCACTTATAGCTAGTAAAGCCTTTGCTTCAACCCATTTAGTCAGATAGTCAGTGCATACAAGTATATACTTTTTCTTTTTAGATGTAGGGTTAATGGGCCCTACAAAATCTAATGCCCATTTCTCAAATGGTTCAATGACTACTTGGGCTTGAAGTGGCATTTGATCTTGTGCAGTAGGCTTACCCATTCGTTGACATTCATCACAATTGGATACATAGGTTTTAGCATCTTTGAAAATATGGGGCCAGTAGTAACCTGATTGCAGAACTTTGTAAGAAGTCCTTTTGTCTGCGAAGTTTCCTCCACAAGGGCCATCATGGAAGGCTTGTAAAATATCATGAATTTCATCCTCCCTTACACATCTCCTGATCACCAAATCTGGTCCTATTTTGTAGAGGCAATCATCATGCCACTTGTAATTTGAAATTAGTTGAATTACTTTCTGTTTTTCTCTAGGAGACAATTTCTGAGGCATATTCCCTGTCACAAGATAGTTAGCAACATATGCATCCCACGGAGTGAATGTAGAAATAGAAAATAAATTTTCACCAGGAAAGGTATCTTCTATTGGTGCATTATCTCCTAGATGAATCATTCTAGATAAGAAATCAGCCACAAGATTATATTTACCAGGTCTATCAATAATGTTGATATTAAACTCTTGTAATAATAAGAGCCATCATGTAACTCTAGGATTTGTTGCAGGTTTGTTTATTAAGAATCGGATGGTTGAATGATCAGTGTGTACAAAAGCTTGACATCCTGTAATATAGTGTCTAAATTTATTGATAACATGGACTACAGCTAGCAATTCTTTTTCTATGACCGTATAATTAACTTCAGCTGGAGACAGATTTTTACTGACAAAGTAAATAGCATAGGGAACTTGATTTTCTCTTTGTCCAAGGATTTCCCCAAGGGTTGTGTCTGAGGCATCAGTAAAGATATGGAAAGGAAGGGACCAATTTGGTCCTCTTAATACAGGGGTAGTTNCAAAAGATATTTGGCATTCATCATGCCACTTAAATTTAGCTTCTTTAGATAATAATTTAAATAAAGGGGTAGTTGGGCTTGTAAAATTCGGAATGAATCTTCTATAGTAGCCAGCATGTCCTAAAAAGTTGCAGACTTCCTTTTGTGAGGAAGGTATTATGATTTTTGTGATGATATAATTTTTTGTTGGATCAAATCTCATGCCAAAACGGGAAATGTGATGTCCTAAAACAATACCTTTAGTGAGCATCATTTTTTATTTTTCATTACTTAAGGAAAGGTTAGTTTCCTTACACCTAATAAAGACTTTTTCTAAATTGGCCAATGCTTCTTGGAAGTCTTTTCCATGGAATGTAAAGTCATCCATGTAGACTTCCACACAATCATTGGTCAAGTCAGATAAAATGGCTAGGACAGCTCTTTGAAAAGTGGTTGGGGCATTGCAAAGTCCGAAAGGGAGCACCCTATAAGCATATGTGCCCCAAGGGCAAGTGAAAGTGGTCTTCTCCTGATCTTCGGGTGCTATTTGTATCTGGTTGTAACCACTAAACCCATCTAAGAACGAAAAAATATTCTTTCCAGACAGGGTATCCAACACCTGATCGATAAATGGTAAGGGAAAGTAATCCCTATGGGTGGTTTTGTTTAACTCCCAGAAGTCTACACATATCCTCCACTTACCATTTTTCTTGGGAACTATGACAAGTGGAGATACCCATTGACTATCTGAAATGGGGTATATGAGATTGGCTCGAAGGAGTTTTTGCAATTCCTCTTTTACAATATCTTTAAGGGCTAGATTCATCCTTCGTTGAGGTTGTCTAACTGGTCTAATTTGGTCATTAGTGTAGATATGATGTGTGCATGTGTCAGGGTGAATGCCTTTCATGTCTGCATAATCCCATGCAATGGCATCAAATTGTCTTTGGAGCATTTCAATCACTTGTGTCTTTTGTTCTGGTTCCAAACTAGAGTTGATATATAAAGGTTTTACTGGGCTAATCTCAACAAGTTCAGTAGTTTCTTCCTTATCTAAGGAGGTTGGCGATAAAGTGTATAATTGAGTGATATCAGGGTGCCAAGTTTGTTGAAATTCAGAACTAAAGATATGTGATAATTCTGCAAAAGACCTTGGGTACTCAATGCAATTTGTGTCAGCCAAAAATAAGCTTAAGCCTTGTTCATTTGATTGTTCTTGTATTCCTCTTACTTGTTCAAGTGTTAACAGAGGTCTGATGCAATCTTCCTCTCCATAAGGGTTTTCTAACCAAATAGGTATTTCCTGTGCCAGTTGGGCAGGAGGGAAAAGGACAAGTTTTTCGCTATGCGTGCCATTGGATATAGTCATCTCACCAGATCGACAGCTGATAAAGGCATCTGCTATGGCCAGCCAAGGCCAGCCAAGAACCACAGGGTGTCCTAGTTTGGAGGATGATTTAGAATAGATGACTAAAAAGTCTACTGGATATTCCCAAGAAGATAGAGTGACTGTGACATCATCTATACTTCCTATAGGGCTAATGACTAACTTATCTGCCAACTCGATCATGGTTTGGGTTGGTCTTAACTGGTTGATTTGGAGCTTTTGCATAGTGTAAAAAGGAATTACATTAATAGCTGCACCCATATCAATCAGTGTGTTTGGTAGAGAAATACCATTAATTTCAACAGTGACAACTAGGTTTCCAGGGTCATTATATTTGTATGGCATTTCAGAAATAAATTCAGATAATTGTCCCACTACCTGAACAAGAGCAGGTTCCTTCTTCTTCCTTCCTGGTTTCTTAATGCAAAGATCCCTTATAATTTTGGCATATATAGGGATATCTTTAATAGCTTGCAATGGAGGTATTTTTATGCACACATGTCGTAATTCATCTTTTATATCTCTATGTAGGGGTGGATCGGGTTTCTTCACTAATAGTCTTTCGGGGTAAGGTGGAAGATTAATTTGTTGGGGTACTCATACAAACTGAGAAGTGATTGGGATAGGAGGAGGGGCTTCTTCTTCTATAGGGGTGGTTTGAGTGTTTTCTTCCTCAGAATGATTATTATTTTCTTCCTGGATTATTACTACAGGATCTAATTGGTTTACCACTTTCCCTAATCATAGTTGAATTTCATAGGTGGGAAAGGTTTGAACTTATGTATTCTGCACAGGGTCGGTGGGTCGATTATTGGGATTAGGGACTGGCTGGGCAGGGATTGTTGTTGTCTTGGAGGGTTGTGGGCAGCTTGGTTTTGTGGTTGTTGATTGGGATGCTACTGATTAGGATTCAAGGGGGTTGTAAATTGTTGTTGTATAGGAGGTGGGAGTAAAGCTTGCATCTGTGGTGGGCTGAATCCAGGTAGTAATTGGGAAATGTTTGCAAGGTACTGTGGATATGTAGGGTAAGAGGGATTTCCATACATAGATCCCCTCCAACCTTGTTGACAAGGTTGAGTTTGTTGAGGTGTCCATTGTGGATAAGTTATTGGGGAAGGACCCCATTGTTCTTGTTGATATTGTGTATTAGGATCATAAAATGTTTTGGGATTTTGGGCTCTCCAAGGTCTTCTAGAAGGGTATGGTTTTTCTTGTGAGACTCCTCCTCCCCTATACATGGCTTGTAGTTCAAGCAAGGTTGGACACTCAGATGTAGGGTGTTCTAGTGTACACACACCGCAGATTTCTATGACATTTAATGGGCATTATTTCTCGTTGTTGTGCTACTTTCGGCATCTATGACAAAATATTGCCAAAGCATCTTCTTCTTGTTTCTTTTTCAGTTTCAGAGTATCTAATTGGTTACTTATTGTGCTCAAGATGTTTGTTTTAAAGTTTTCCAATAAGTTTCCTAACTTAGTTCTGGTGATAGTCCCTGAACTTTGTTTTGTATTTCTACTAAAAGGATCTCTTGGTCCTTTGCCTGTTTTAGATTGTCCTATTGAGTATCTCCTACAGTAATCTGCAATTTTTGAAAAAGGTTTTTGGACTCAACAAGTTTAAAACTTCTATGCAATCATCCCTAAGACCTTTCAAGAATATAGTTCTTACTACAGTTGGGTCTGAGGTGAATAGTTTTGACTTTTGATAGTTGTATAAGAACCTTTCTAAGTAGTCTTTAGGACTTTCATCTTCTGTTTGATGCATTTTAAAGATGTCATTTTTAACATTATCCTTACAATAGTCTTGGTATTTTCGTAAAAATGTGTCTTTCATTTGATCCCAAGAAAGGATTGTATTTTCTCCTAAGCTCATGAACCATATTAAGGATGAATCTTTCATTGTAGCAGGAAAAAGATTAAGTTTTTTGGCATCGTCTAAGTAGTTATAGCTTCTACATAATATGTCAAATTCGAATAAAAATAAATCTGGATCTTCAGTTGACATACCTTTGAAAGTGGGTAACGATGATAATGGGATATTATTCATGTTGATGTTTCTGGAAATATCCAAGATTAGAAACCCAAAGGTTTCAATCTCTGTAGTTGCATTTCCTTCTTCTTCTGCCATTCTACTGATGGATGGTTCAGAAACTGGATTTTCTATGTCTCCTAAATGTTCAGTAGACTCACGTTCTACCTGTCCCAATATTGATTCTTCCGTTTTAGGTTCTCCTTCTAGAGTCTTGTTGGCTCCCCTTGAATTTTTTGTTGGTGGAATTTTTCCTACACCAGTGTCAGTTGGATTAGTTGGGGGGGGTTGTTTTTGAATCTTTGGAGCTTACAAATCTACCCTTGTTATCTCTATATCTATGCATAAAATGGAAATTTTAGCTGAATTGAAATCCTAATTCTATCTAGAAGGTAAGAAGGCAACCTGGCTTCGGATAACCCCACTCTAGTGGCCGCGTGGCTCTTCACTCACATCTTAAACGTTTTATCCTCCTCCCTGAAGAAGCCTTTTAAAAACATTAAAATTTATGCAAACAATCTAAGCTAAAAATTACTTCCTACCGTTTACAACTCCCCGGCAACGACACCAAAATGTTGTGCTACTTATATGTTTAGTATAATGCACTCATTAATTATCAATTCAAGATTCGTAATCAATAGAGTTACAAGACACCAGTAAGAAAGATCATTTCTAATGTCACAAGTATAGAATTAAACTAGATTATGCATGCTGGAAACAAATCAAAATAGCAAACTGCAATGCACTTCGGTTGTCTTTCACAGAGAGGCTATCTATTCCATTATGGAAAATGCAAGTATGATATGGAATTGGTTTGATATATCAACTCTGATATCTGACCCGGAAAACTAACTATGCAATCCACACTTCTGGAAAGAAATCACACATCAATCAGCAAAGCATAGCATGGGTAGTTCAATAGTCAATATGTTGGTTCTGTTGTGATTCACAATGAACTTCACTGGTTCTTATCCAAGTAGTTTTGACTGTTTCTTCCAACATCTATGATCACTCAAGGAAATTAAATTCATGAGAACAGAAATAGGGCATATGTAAAAACAGAGCAATTAAAGATCTCTAAGCAATTATAGAATGGAAATCTTAATCTAATTTGTACTGCTATTATCTAACAGAGTTAAAGATTTAGCTAAATTAATGTTTATAATACTAAAAACAAATACTAATGCTAATCTACAAAGAGTCTGACCTTTGTTGGGTGGTGGGCCCTTGCTACTTCAACAAGTCAGCTATTGAAGTCTACAGGAAGCTTGCTTTCGACACACACATTACTCTTACTCAAATTTCAGAACATGAAACCATACTTTCATTAACAACTCAATTCATATTCAATCATGGAGATAAAATGACATTCTATTAATCTTCACTCAAGATGTGTTCTATACTATCATACGCTTCTTACATATTGATGATATGCTAACTCTCCTACTCCTACCATCCTTGCCACGACTATTTAATAGTCTGCATCGTGAAACACAAGGAGGTGAAGTGATTTGCAAATCAATCAGTTGTTAAGTTTAATCATTCAGTTACATCTTTAGCCTCATCCTCATGGCACAAAGTGCATGAGGATGAGGCAATTAACAAATTGTTCTTATCATAGCCTTGCTAAAACAAATAGACGTCCACCAATTGACTTAGGCGAGATCTGGCACTTAACTTAGTGCATTAGGTTCTTTCATATTAGTACCGAATCGTAATAGACAGATGGTACCGGATCATGATAGGGTGCAAAATGTGGTACCGAATCATGACAGGGCGCAAAAGGGGGTACTAGATCGTAACAGTACGTGTTGGTACCAGATCGCAACAGATGTTATTTTAGTACTGGATGCGCTTGGTACTGGATAGCAGCAATCTTGGCATGCGGGTACCAGATGGCTGATCTAGTACAGGAACACTAGAAATCTAGAGGTCAAAGATTCACATAAGACAAAACGAGAATTAGTACATAAAATATTTAATTCCTTAACTCAATAAACCACAAAATGCATGAATTAACCATACTTTACCTTATGACCTCATTATTGGCAATTGGTAGCATTCTTGTTATTCACTCAAGCTTTAGGTAGTCCAAAACGGTATAGGTGAAGAGTATAATAGGGTAATGGGGATGTCAATTTTGGGTCTCAACAGTCTTCTTCCTTAATTTTCACTTGGTGATGACCAGATCTGAGATCTATCTTGGAAAATATCCACATGCCTCTCAACTGATCAAATAGGTCATCTATCCTTGGCAAATGATACTTATTCTTTAATGTTACTTTGTTCAACTTCCTAAAGTCAATACAAAGTCTCAACATACCATCCTTCTTATTTACGAATAAAATTGGTGCACCCCAAGGAAACACACTTGGGCGTATATACCCCTTCTTCATAATCTATTCAAGTTACATCTGCAACTCCTTCAACTCTGGTGTATTCATCCTATAAGGATTCTTGGACATAAGTGCTACTCCTGGCATCAGATTTATAGAGAAGTCAATATCTCTTTTTGGAGGAAATCTTGATATCTCCTTAAAGACATCCTTAAACTCTTTCAATACTACATAGTCTTCCACACTTGGCACTTTATCCTTAGGTTCCTCTTCTATGTGCATTGTGAATACCTGAGATCCTTTCCTGTAGCATTTCTTCAGCTTCAAATTCAAAACTTCTCTGATAGTCACAGCTCTTGGAATTCATTGAACTGACCTTAAATTTCCTTTCTCATCCAGGAAAGTAAATGCCTTATTGTAACAATCCAGGACAACATGTTCCTCATTCAACCAATCCATGCCAATGAGATAATCATACAAATCCAAAGGTATAATATTCAAATTAGCCTTTGTACGCAATCCATCCATCTCCAGTGGACATGCCTTAACCATCTCATTGATTTTTATTTTTTCTTTTGTAGCTAATTGCACCAACCAAGGTTTTCCAAGCTTTCTTCTTGGAAAATGGAATCTTTCCACCATCTTAGGGTCTAGATAACTATGACTAGATTCTGAGTCAATTAAAATAGAAATGGGTTGGTCATTGATCTTACCTTCCACCTCGATCATGTGTGACTGAAACTTAGCTTACTTGTTATCCAACGCGGCGTAAATCCTTTGCACATTTCTACCCATGTCCTCTACTATCGCATCTTGTTGTACACTATGCACAGTCTTCACTTTATCACTTCTTTGGGGGAAATATCTATGCACATCATTTCTGCCACAACCCCAACTTTTGTCCCATTGTTTTCGACATTCTGGGCTCTAGGAGAGTTTTATGTCCTTGCACATTATTTCAGAAAAATGGTGGCTTAACTCCCTTCTTCCTCTTTTCCACCTTGTTTTTGATCTTATCTTCCCAATCCTTTTGGAAAGTGGGACTTCCCCTTTGTTTCTCATAAAAACACTTAGCGCACCTTATGGTTTCTTCTAATGCCTTAAGGTTGTTGACGATTGAAATTGTCAACAAAGTTTTGCCCGTAAAGTATTGCTAAAGCCTATTATTATAAAAAATAAATAATACTAGTAGGTGGGACCCCCTTGAACTATTGGAGAGAAGATATGTTCATTTTTTAGGTTGAGATGATGTGTGACACAGCTCACATGGTTGATGAATATCTTGTGGTTATTGGTTATAAATTGAGCTTATGAAGGGTTGATTCCTTATGTTACTACAGCCTATGATATTCATTAATGTCATTGTTGTTTGTTCTTATTGCACCTACATAACAAACATGTTAGTAAAATTATATGAAGGGAATTTTTGAGAGAGGCAAAATACTAGAACAAATGCAAGGGAAGGGGACCTAGTTCTGCAATATCACATGTGAATAACTTAAAAGAAATGAGAAACAATTGCAAGGGGAATATTTAAAAGCTATCCTAACTATACTACATGCATAAAAACACTTGATGATTATTGTTAAATCCTAGCTAACAAGTGATGATTATATGATTTAATTGAGTTATATGTTTAATATATATATGGCATGGAATGTTGGTGGCACATTTGGCAAGATCATAGTGATAATGGTTATGCGAATTGTTACATGGAACTTGGATTATGCTATGGCTTAAGTTAGAAAGGTGGTATGGTCTATTGGTTTTAAATGTGGTGATGGTCTCGATGCATGGGTTGTGTTAGCACCAGAAGTCACCTCTGGATTGCAGCAGAGGTAAGCCCAGTACACATCAGTTTGTATGTCACAATGAATAATTAAAAGGGAGTCGAATGGGCGCAGACTCAGGATAATATCATTTTAACTCAGAAAAATGGACTAGCATGCACCTGCAAACTAGGTCTCGATTCAACATCAGTCAGTAAGTTGTATTAAGGGTGAGTAGGAGGAAGAAATTAAGGAGAAATTGAAAAGGACTACTCTGGACAACAGGTCTTCCAGCAGCCTAAGGAAGAAAAACTCATAAAATAAGATTTTCTTGGTTTCGGAGTTCGAGAGACTGAAAATGCTATAACCAGGATATAATCCAACATCCATTAAAACTGAGTCATAAACATCCATGTGAATCCTTCAATCATGATCATTTAGTATCAAAGGCAATAAAGCATGGAAACAGGGAGTTGACTTTCATTAAACCAGAAGTCTCAGATCAAATCACATAACCATTGTTGGTACAAAGGAAGAGTCGAGGTTCACTCCAAGAGCGCACCAACAAGCCCAAGCTACTGGCCCTTTCAGCAACACCTGCGAAGCAGATGTAGTCTCACTTGAAGCAGCTTATGAGGGGGTTGCAGGATAGAGATGTCTACAACCAGAGGAATATCAAGTGGAACTAGTAGAACAACAACACAGCATGCACTTATCTTTTATCAAGCTAGATTTATCCTGTGCAGTTATAGATCTGATCTAATACAGCAATGCAAATAACAATATAACAGTAACAGAGATCAAAGCATCAATCACACATCCACAACACAAGATATACGTGGTTCACCCTCTCTCTAGGGCTACGTCCACTGAACTGTCTGCATACAGTTCTTGTCTGCGCTCTCAGCTAGAAGATATTCTTTCTTCTCTCTCTTTCTCTCCCCTTCCTGCACACCCAGCTGAAGGACTTGACCTTCACACATAGCTGAAGATCTTACAATACAATCCTCTCTCTCTCAATAGAACTATATCAATACTCAATAACCAACATAACATGAACAACCCGACCCAGGTCCTCTTGACCTTTCTTTATACATTACAATCACTCACCGACAGCCTTAGGCCGACACCTAGGTGTCAAAACCCTAAATACCAAAACCCTAGGTGCCTAAAACCCTAGGTCAATTTGACCCTCTTTTTCTGGGCTTCACTAGCCTATTTTTCCTTCCTTCTCGCGCGGTGCTCCAAAGTATCCAACGGTGGATTTTCCCACCTTCTGAGTCATTCTTGATCCATCTCCATTTTTTATCTTTCATCCTCAATCTCCTCATCCAACGACTTTAGTTTCTGCACTTCACTCCATCTTTTATGCTCTTTTGCTCACTTCGACCCAGTGGCAGTCACTGTGTCTCCCGCGAAGCTCACTTTTTACCTTTTCTTCCTTGTAATTATCTTCCTTCCATAACCAAGGGTGAATAGGCCCCCAACACTCACATGTGACTCATCCTGAGGCACTTCAGATTTGGTTCCTCTGTTTTTCTTTGACATGGACTGCACAATCCAGCCTCTGCTTTCTTCTTTGTACCTCTCCTCCCTCCCTGTACAAATTGTCTTTTCTGTTTCTGGTACCCAGTTTCAACTGCACCTGGTACCTATACCCTTTTCCTCTTGTCTTTACTTAGAGCTATGGGGCAGCTTGTTGTCATAATACAACTTCAGGTGACTCCCATTCACCAATCCTTCTTTCCATTCTCCATTCAATGTCTTCATCTGTGCAGCTCCTCCTTCTGTGAAATAGGTGATCTCATATGGTCCAAGCCAATGCACTCTCAACTTCTCGGGGTGTTTTATAAACTTACTGTCATACATCAACACTAAGTCACCTTGCTTGAAATCCTTCTTCTTGATGTGCCTGTCATGATAGGCCTTCTCTCTCTCCTTCTGAACTTGTTGATGAAACCCGACAATGAATCTGTCTTCTTCCAGTTCAATCAACTGTGTAAGCCTCTTGTGAACAATGCTAATATCATCCATGTTTTTGAATGCAACAATCCTTAAGCTGGGTACCAAATATTCCATCGGGACAACAGCTTCAAGACCATACACCAACTTGAAAAGGGTTTGCATTGTTAATTTCTTGCAAGTGGTTCTATAAGCCCATAGTACTGCAGGTACTCTTAAATCCCAGTCATTCCTGTTCACACTGCAAATCTTCATCAATGCAGTCTCCAAGATCTTGTTGAATTCTTCAACTGTCCCATTTGCTTGTGGATGGTAAGGTGTACTCTTCTGATGTTGGACTGCAAACTCTTTAGTCAGGGATTCAACTGTCTTATTGATGAAGTGTGTACCTTGATCACTCATAAGGATCTTGGGGCATCCAAATCTGGTTATTATGTCGTCAAATATAAAATGCACAGTTGTAGTTGCACTACATTCCTTGACTTCTCTATCTTCGACCCATCTAGTTAAGTATTTGGTCGCAATAATAATGTACCTCACTCTTGTGCGCTTCCCTGGTAGGTTTATAGGTCCCACGAAGTCAATGGCCCACTTTTCAAATGCTTGTGGGGTCATTTGTGGTGCTAATGGAATTTCATCTCTTTGGGATGGTTTTCCAACTCTCTGGTGTACATCACATGCCCTAGCATATTCTTTAGCATCTCTGTGTAAGGTAGGCCACCATAGGCCAACTAGTAGAACCTTCTGCACAGTTTCTTTCCCTACATAGTGTCCTCCTGTGATGCCCTCATGAGATTTTGCGAGGATCAGTGGTTGCTCTGTCTCCATAAAACACCTTATTACTATCTCATAAGGTCCCATTTTGTACACATGACCAGCAATCAGCGAAAAGTCTATAGCACGCACTACTAGTTGTTTCTTCTGAGGAATTGTATACTCACTTGGAGCCATTCCTGTTGACAGGAACTGAACTATGTCTGCAAAGTGGTCATCAATCTTTCTAATGGCGAATATATTTGCATACGACAGTGTGTCCTCTAAGCTGGTGGGTTCTTCACCATGTTCCAACCTCGACAAGTGGTCAGGACCCTTGTTCATTCTTCCTGGTTTAACTATGATTTCAAATTCATATTCTTGAAATAGCAGAATCCATCTGCATATTCGCCCCCCCAACACTGGATTTTTGACTAGGTACTTCAACGCGGAGTGATCTGTGAAAATTTTAAAGTGTCCTCCCAACAAGTAGTGGCGGAATTTTTGCAGTGCATACACCATGGCTAACCCTTCTCTTTTTGTAGTGGTGTAGTTAATCTTAGCTGTAGATAGCTTCCTGTTGGAAAATGCTAATGGATGGTCAATCTCCCCTTCTCCTGGTTGTTCCAGTACTTCTCCTAATGCAATATAAGACGCATCGACATGCACATGAAACTCCTTGTTCCAATCTGGGAAAACTAGAATGGGCGCAGTGACCATCTTCTATTTCAGTGTGTCGAAGATCTATTGGCATTCATCTTTCCAACCAAACTGACAGTCCTTCTTCAACAACTTCTCCATCGGTGGTGTGATTTGGGCATATCCTTTAATAAATTTCCTGTAATAGCCAGTATTTCCTAGCGCAGTGCGTAGTTGTTTGACTGAAGTAGGTGGTGGAAAATCTGTTGATTAAGGTTGGTTGTCATTGATGTCAACCCTTGAAGAAAGACCCATAGCACAAAGGTTTGGGTAATGGAACCAATAGTGTTTGATGTAAATATGACTCATTATTGTTTTTTCATGATTGATAAGAAGTAAATATGGATGAACTCCAAAGTGGTCCCCTTATGGTGAAAGATCTCATGAGAAGACGCTTTGTGGAGTAAGAGAACCCATGCTTAATTATGGAATAATGAGATGAAGGAAAGTGAATTTGTCAGGAAAAATATCCTAGATGGATAGTTCTTGTCATGTCATTTATGGTGGTATGTGGAATGTCACATAATTCCTCATGGTTAGAGAGTTATGGCCATGAGAAGTTGGAGACCCCAGGTTTAGGTAATGGACCCAAGTTTGTTTGATGGGTAACGGCATGATTTATGATATATTTTAAGATAATACTATTCTATATGGATAGTACATCTCATGCCATTTTTAGTGGTATGTATAATGTCACATAACTCCTCACAGTTTGAGAGTTATGGCCTTACGAAGTTGGAGGACCCTCATATGTCATCTAGAAGCCCCAAAAGGTCAAAGTAATCAAAGTGGTTTAAGATATTTTAAAAGGTAAATAATAAAGTGAAGTGATG
>SNQJ01S0093232.1:0-23124 GCA_010110895.2 Picea sitchensis
AGCTTGCCATAGATTGATGCCCACTCGAATCTGCACAATAGCCTTTGTTAGTCATGAAATTTAATTCACAAATAGACAAGTCTACACAGACTATCAAAGATAGTTCGACACCTCTGAAAAACAAGTGTCTGAATGATGTAATTCAGCCATGCATCTTGTTGTCTACAATAGGACCCTTCTATCATAAAAGAGAATCAGGCTTTCAATGAATTAAAGAATGAATAAAAACTGAATTATCTCAACAAAACTCAAAGAGTAGACCTTAGTATGCTTCCTCTTTTATTCTCCTCGTGTTCCTCCTTTTCCTTTTGCCTTTAAGCAATTAGAATTAGTTGAAGTAGTTGAACTACTTCTTTAGTTAAGTTAACTAAAACTCAACCAACTTTTTGGTTAAGGGGGAAAAGTAATAAAATCATAATAAGGGTTTTTAATAAATAATAACTAGTAGGTGGGACCCCTTGTGACTCCCTTTAGTTCTTTAACAAACACAACACAATTAGTTAATCAATCAAAACATCCCTCCTTGTGACTCCCATCATCACTCTTATATTTTGACAATTCATATCAATGATAATTGAAATTATTTCTAAAAATATATTATCCGTATATCCAAAAAATAGTGTGTTGTCCAAAATTTCATAAGTCAACTGTTCTCAACAATCAATAAATAAAAACACTTAAACCCCATATTTTCCACTCTGGGAGGCAATCGTTTCCTTGTTTTTGTTGTCACCCTTTGATCTCTCTGAATTTTCATTAGGATGTGTGGATCATTTAGGTCTAATCTCATTTATCACAAGAGAGCAATAATCTCTCAAATGCATGCGGGAGGACACGGATTTGGCAGAGTCATTTGAGGGTGAGGAAGGGCAGCAATGGCTTTTTCTTTTTCAAAGGCATGGTGGGCCTCAGTTTTAAACCTTTTGCTCGCATGGGAAGACTGTACTGGTGAGTGGACAGGGGCATCTTGGAAAATTTTATTAACAGGGGGATGAGCAAGTAGAGACAAGTTAGGCCAGCCACGATGTTGGGATACTGTTGGGTGGAAAATCTCTTTCCATCCGTCATTTTTAGGGATTTTAGGTTGTAGTGAAACATGAGGGGGCACTGGGATACCAGGGACCTGTGGGGCTTGGAATAGTTGGCCCAAATCTTGAGAGTTTGCATCAAAGTGTATAGAGAACCTTGGCCTTCTAGGGCCCCTGTTCCAATTTCCTCTTCCTATGTTACCCTGGTCATGGCTACCTCTACTGAAAAAGATCATTCCTGTATGCATTATTGATTATCAAATAGTTTCTTCAACAACCATACATGACGACTATTTTAAATATGAAACAAAGTTTGGTTCAACAACATATCAGACTCATGCAATCCAATCCATACAAATAGTTTAATACTTGTCAATGAGAAGGGGGTGAATAAGCGTTTTGGGATATGTGAGGGATTGTATTGAGCGAAAAGTGTTGAAATGAGAGGGCATAGATCATGATTACTGCTCATAAAACATAAAACAATAAATTGTATCATAAATCAAAAGAATATATCACCGTAATTCATCCATGTGCAATCCTTTAACTGTCATAATACCGAATTTATCTTAGCTATAATTAAATATTAAGAACAGAGAGTGGATAGTGAATATGGGAAGGTAAGAGGAGTTGTAATGTGCGGAAATTGAAATAATGGTAGGGAAAAGAATGAATATTGTTCGTAAAACCAATTAAGTAATCCATAAAAACATCTATGTATTCAATACAAACGATTCCAACACCAATTAAACAATTATTGTGTGTCAAAACTTGTTCACTATCCCACATTCAAAACTTCAAAATTTTTCCATTAACACAATCTATAATTATACTCAAAACCATTATGCCTTCCAACAGTCTTGTTAAGAGAATACTTGTTTCCTTTCATTTATTTTCTTTTCATTTAAACAAAATCAAAAAGGAACAAACAGTCACATTGCTTCAACTCTATTCAGCATATACTTCTATAAAATATCAACCACTGCCCATAATTTGCAATTTCCCAAATCAAACATAGACACAGGTATTTTCCCAAATTGAAGGGACCTTTTAAAACTTGCCCGATTTTACTCTTTTGATAATATTAACTAATAAAACTTGCAATGAAACCAAAATACAAAACGCTAGATTCATTTTTGATGGTGCAATTAAATAAAACAATGCACGATGTCTCCATAATCCATACACAGTAAACAATGAAGTCACAGTTATCATTTTCCTTAACTTGCAATGATCCTGATAGGGACTAATCAAACACACATCAGCCACCAACTACAATTGACACCACATTGTAGGAACACAACGACCAGCGCATAACGAAAAGAGGCAACCCTCTAACTGTAGATTACCATTTACTCCCAATCAACCAATTTAATCAAAAAATGAACTAGGTTATCGATGCAACTATCACAACAAAAGGAGGTAGCCCCTCGACTGAACACCAATTCTCATCCCCAATTACAACTTTTCAACAACCCGATCAAACAACGACGAGATAATACTCAAAGCAACTGTCATCACCACTCAACCAACTATTGACAATCAACAAGATACCCGACAAGAGTGTGACTGGTTGGGGTTATCAAAATCGAGCTCTGTAACCATGAACACAAGAAATAATCAAGAGTTCGCTTGGTCACCAAAACATAGAGAGACTGGAGGTCGAACATATCAACAGTAGGTAGAAAACCTTTGAAACGAGCACGGTGGAACCACATGCTTTTATAACTCTCATCTTGTGTAATAGTGTGACAATTCAACACCAGGTAGGGTAGGCAACGATGCAGAGGAGAAATGATTGCTCATTGGATAGTAACAAATACCAAGAACATGTAGAGGCATAACCCTCACGCTTTTCTTGAGAGTCGAACCAATCTACAACAATGCCAATGGAAATGCAGACCCAAGGTATTATCAACAACCATAAAGCATACTTCTTGGCATAATGGCCACCCCATAACCAACTGTGTTGATGCCAATACCAAAAACAAAATCTCTCAACGAGGTGAATAACCCACGACCATGGATCTGGAAGATACATAATGACCAAAAGGTAGTTCGAAAACATATACAACAACCCCATAGCAACCAAATACAACTGGACATGGTTACCATAATTGTGATAAGGAAGCCAACAAGGCTAAACAGAGAAAATCTCTCCAACAAGATACCCATAACTAATTAAAACAACAGAGAGCCATCACCGTTTTAACCACATAGAACATCCAACGAAATCATAACTTCAACAATCATTTTTTTCCATTTGTGAACGAATAACCACACAATCATTCTAGGGATAATACCCACACATTTACAGGGTTGGCAATCTTAGGAAAACACAAACCAACACATTATTGATCCATTGTTTGTTTCATACATAGAGAGAAATTCATGAATGGGCGAAAAGAACCATACCTGTAACCAATGGCTTTAAAAAAAGTGAGTTGGTCAAGCAATTCCTTCCAGGCTTGAATCCCGGAGCTTAACCATAACAAAACCAAATGAAACAATAACCATGCTAGGGTGACGGCCCCGTGGGAGAAGTATGGAGTGACGTGCATTTATTGCATGCCTCTTCCATCTTCCTCACATTCAATTTCATATTACACGAAAACCAGCCAAAAACCATACCATTAACCATGCCATTAATTCCATACATTGAAACTTGTGACATATTGCTTGCCAATTGCGCCACCCCAATCCATATTAACCATTGCCAAAAACCATACCATACCATATATCAAATGCGCGCAATATAACTCAAATATAATTCGTATAGCCACTAACCATTGCTAGTTAGGACTAACGCTAATTCCTTTTCATTTCATTTGCACATAACCTCTTAACATAGAATAGTATAGTTCTTTTCCTTGAATTTTTTTCCATAAGTCTCTTTCCATTGCTTTTGTTTCATGTTGTTACTAACATGTGTCTTGTGTAGGTGTAATAGGTAATGAATCTTGGTGACAATCTCAAATGTAACAATAATAAATATATTCCACTCATAACATAGGATTAGAGCTTAGAACAATGGAAAATCACATAAAATGCTTCATCCACCTGTTGTTATGTTAAAAAAAAAAACCAATACTGCGACATCAACCATATAAGACCTTGTAAGCAGCATTGAAACAAAATCATAAAATGTGTGATAAGACTATCTCTGAGCCTCCAGTCTACAAGGGGGTCCCACCTACTAATATTATATATCATAGCATAGTTTAAATAATAGGCTTTAGCAATACTTTGCGAGCGAAATTCCTCGTTGCGATTTTTATCGTCAACAAACTGGTGACTAAGAACTCAGAATGTATGGTTTCACAGACCAAAAAGAACAGTAGACCAAGAAAATATAACCAGAATGATTATGCAACAAGGGGAAGTGAGCGGATTTAATGGAAAAATGACTAGGAATTTGGGAATAACTCATGAAAAATGTTAAGTGTGATGGGGTTTATCCCTGTATGTATAATCATTCAACCAGAATTTTCTCTTGACTTCAAGGAGAAAAAAATTATGGAATTTCTCTTTTAACTCTCAAATGGATGAAGAAACGGAAAGCACAAGCAGGAGGTAACCGATTTCTTTATAAGACAACAATGAAAGAATATAACAGATTCAATTATGCTTTTAGGAGGAACATTGTAACAGTTGTGTAAGCTTGATTGTTATTGACTAATGATACCTTGCAGGAGTGTCACTATGGCAGATCTGATCCAACATCTTATTCTTGACCAAAATTAAACTAAAAGATGAAAAGCAATAAAATTCATGACAAAATTGAAAATGCGAAAATTTAAAACAACAGAAATAAATGATAGAATTGCAAAAACAGAAGGGAAGTTATTAAAAAGAAAGAATAATTTAAACTACTGTAAAAGAAGAATTGAAAAGCAATGGTGAAAATGAAAACATAACTAGACTACTAATATACAGAAAATCCAAACAGCATTACAACTTTTCAATTTCGTTCCACGTAATGTTTTAAGTGAGAACTATTAGTGTTGTAGGAAAACAATCGCTCTTGTAAATCCTTTAAAATGTAAGATTTTGTTCCCAAGACAAAAGAGATCTTGAAATGACCCAACCATAATTTTTGAAATTTTGAGTGTCTTCCCCTATTAGCATGAGCTGAATCCCACAACAGTACATTTTTGTTGACTTTAAATTTGATAGTTTTGACGCTCTTGTTGAAATACTTCTTAACAGCTTGTTGTCTCCTTTTTATATTATCCAAGGAAAACATCCTTTTCTCCTCTAAATCTAGGAGTGCATTTATCCTTTGTGAAACATCAGAAGAATTTAATTCTTCAATCTATAGAATTAACCTTAAGGAAGAAATTTCCAGCTCAGTAGGCAGGATGGCTTCTTGACCATAAAAAAGATGGAAAGGAGTGACACCAGTGCTTACCTTGGTGGTAGTTCGATCTGCCCAAAGGGCATAAGTGAGGAGAGTGTGCCATTGAAGAGTCTTATCTTTGATGAGCCTTTTAATGATTCTCACTAGATTCCTTTTGGTAGACTCAGGCTGCGCATTCCCTTGGGGATAATAAGATGATGAGGTGAAATTTTTAACCCCCAACTTAGCTAAAATTTGGGCCAGCTTAGCAGAAATGAAAGCGGGACCATTGTCTGTAATAATTTCCAATGGAAGACCAAATCTGGAAAAGATGTTATTTTCAAGGAAAGAAATCACCTGATCATTCGTCGAGTGCTTAAGTGGGACAACTTCAGCCCACTTCGTAAAATAATCTATGGTTGTCAAAATAAAAAAATTGTATTGCTGAAGATGGAGGATTAATAGGACCAATAAAATCCAATCCCCACTTTGAAAAAGAAAAGTCTGGGAGGACAGGTTGTAATGGCATGGTTGAAAGGCGTTCTTTCCCAACAAATTTTTTGGCACTTGTCACAATATCTCGAAAAAACATAAGAGTCACAAAATATTGAAGGCCAATAGTATCCTTTTCTAATCATCTTGAAAGCAGTGGTTTTAGCATAAAAATGACCTCCTACATGAATGAAAGAATTTGAAGAACCGTGAGTTTCTTTCAATATTTTATATGCATCCTCATTGTTTACACAGGGAAGCAACACACCATCAGTAGATCTTCAAAACAAGAAGTCTCCTATAATGACGTATCTTGTGGATTCAAGACAGAGTCTTCTCCTTTGATGAGTGTCTAATTTTTCTGGACATCTTTGGTTTTGTAAGTAGTGAATTAAATTCCTATACCAGGGATGTTTAGACATAGGAAGGATCTGATTATCAATGTAGAATAGTGTTGATAGGAAAATATCTTGTTCATCAATTTTCTTCACTATTTTCGGCATGTTGAGCTAAGTGAAGGGCTAAGTCATGTCCCTTCATAGGGTAGAAGTCACGATATTTAAATCATGTTCTTGGATCTTGACAAGCCAATGTGAAATCTTCCCTGAAAGATAAGTCTGTGAGAGTAGAAACTTGATAGCAGGTAAAGGGAATTTTACCAGCGTATGCTTACCTAAGATGAAGTGGTGAAAATTTTCAACAACTTTAACAAGAGCGAAAGCATGTTTCTAAATAAAAGAATATTTAAATTCATCATCAGACAAACTTTGACTCATGTAAGCCACCGATTTTTCATTACCTTGGTCATCACTTTGCATGAGGATAGTAGAAATGGCTTCCTCAGTGGCATTAGTATATATCGTGAATTCCTTCTCAAAATCCATCTTCGCCAAAACTGGTGTGGAGATGATTTCTTTATTGATCCCTACAAAAACACTTTTGACATCATCTATCCAAGAAAAAGAACGATCTTTCTTAAGAAGATTATGAATTGGTTTGACCATCATATAAAAATCGGGAACAAATCTACAGATGAAGTTAATAACACCCATAAAAGCTTGAACCTCCTTCTTGGAAGTGGAATCAAGAAGATTAAGGATAGCAGCGATCCTTTCACGATCAATGCTTATTCCTAAATCGAAGACAATTTGTCCAAGGAGCTTTCCCTTGGTAATGTCGAAAATGGACTTAGAAGGATTTAGAGAGATGCCAAATTCCTACATCGCATGAGAACTCTTTTCAAATGACCAAAATGATCTGATTGATCTTTAGAATACACATTTAAGTCATCAAGGTAAATCTGAATGATGTTACTGATCAAATCGTCGAAATTTATTTGCATATCTATTTGAAAAGTGGCACCTGCATTAGACAAGACAAAAGACATATGTTCATAAGAAAAGGTACCCCAACAAGTAATAAAGGTGGTTTTATATTTATCTTCCCTTTTTACCTTGATTTGATTATAACCAGAAAAACCATCAAATAAGGACATGATTTGTGACCCTGCAACTTGCTGCAAAATCATTTCCATGTTAGGGATAGGAAAGTGATCTTTTATACTAGCCCGATTTAATGCACGAAAATCGATGCATAATCTGATCTGACCGATTTCTTTATGAACATGAACCAAATTAGAAACCCATTCAGAATATTTGACCAAAAAGATGATCCCAACTTTCAAGATTTTTTCCAACTCCTTTTGAATAGTTGCTTCCAGTGCATGGTTGATAGGTCTTTGTTTTTGCCTAACTGGTTTTATTCCTTCCTTGATGGGAATGGCATGTTGTATAAGAGTGGGATCAAAACCACGAATATCCTCATAAGACCAAGCAAAAACATCTCGAAATTCACCAAGCAGCTTGGCAAACTTCATTTTCTCTTCATCAGAACATTGGGCACCTATTTTAACATTTTTTGGAGACTCGAGCATCCCAATGTTCAAGGAGATGGTTTCACCCACCTTCCTTTTCGACTCCTCTTTTTTATGTTTCTCTTTATTGCCTACATCACTCGATGAAAATAAACTCTCTATAGGAGTCAAGCTCTTAGGAATATTGTTATCTTCTATGGATATAATTTCCTTGAGCTTATAAGGTTCATTTTGAATGAAAGCACAGATGCTCTCATCGCTAGGGAAGACCTGCCATGATTCTATATTGTCAGGGATATGTGGACGATATAGAGATTGAAAAGTACAATCAAGTATGTGTGGAAGAAGTTGTCGATTAGGAGAGGCTGCAAAAATAGCTAACCGATCATCCATTGAGTTCAATTCCCTCTTAACATGAGTAATTTTGAAAGACAATAGGTTCGAGATAAGTGCCCAAACAGTTTGGGTGTATATTTTCATCAACTTGTTTCTAGGAGATTATATCTTACGTACAAGGTTCACAACAAGCTCGGAGTCTCCAAAAATTGTAAGGTGACCAAAACCTAGATTATAGGCATTTTCAATGCCTAATAATAAAGCTTTGAATTCAGTGACATTGTTTGTGCAAGCATACTCCAACCTGTAAGAAAGTTATAAATTTTCCCTACAGGAAAGTAAAATATAATGCCAACTCCATTACCTTTATTAGAGCATGAACCATCAAATTGCATGTGCCACATACCATCATCTAAATCAATTTATTTCAAGGGAATGTTATCGTCCTCGGAAAATATGGAATACACCCCTAGGTCCTCTTCGATATAGTTCACATTAAGTTGTGGGACACTCTCTATGTAAGGTGAAATCCTTCCCTCTCTAAGGACTATGATGTTTTTACCATTCTGAGGAATGGATAAGTGTGTCTCGTTGAGTGAGAGGTATCCACCCATCAAATATTTCCAATCTCTTCCTAAGATGATTGAGTAATTGCTTACTGGCATATCAATTACCTGAATACTAAGGGTTGTCCTTATTTTAGGATGTGCACACAAAACTAAGTTCACATATTTAATATCACCTATGGTCATTTGTTGTAGACTGTTATAAGAGAGCATGCTTCTGGTGTTTTCATTTGGACAAGACAATCCTATCTCTTCCATAATAATCTTCAACATTACACTTGGGCCCAAACCGTCGTCAATGAGGCAACAATCGGTGATCTTATCCATAATTTTTACAGAAATATAAAAAGGGGGATTTTTTACAGGGTATCTAAAGTTATGTACACCTACTTTATTTACAAACGAATCCTCTTCATTTACCTCTTTAGAGAGGTTGGATACAATGAAATATTTTCCTTCCATGAATTGTTTTATATGCCTCTGTTGTTCAGGGACGACAACCATGTCCAGAAGGGTTGCATCTACTTTGATGTTGGCCAAATGATTCAAAATATTGTATTTGGAAGAGGGGATAGGGGAGGTAGTTCCTTGACTGTCAGGAACCTTAGGAACCTGAACAGTAGCAGTTGGTGAGGATGAKATTGAGCTAGAAGAATTGCGGGGAGGATCATATTTTCCTTTGGGAGCGTAGGATTTGTTCCTAGTATTGATGATCATGACATCTTCTGGCTCTGCAAAATCTAGGACAACGATGGTATTTTCCTGTCTTTTACCAAAKATCTTATCTCTGGAACTCTTCTTTACCTCACATGTGGTTTCCTYGTGGTGTTCCTCGCAAAATTTACACCAACTTCGAGGCATGATAGATTTAGGTTGAAAATTATTTTCAATTAGATTTCTAAAGGGGGGTGTAGAAGAGGATGAAGCTCCAGGGGTGACAGGGGAGACATTTCCTTTTCACTCATATGCTATCATACGATTATTCATGTATTTTCTAGTTGTAAGAGGGCAAACATGTCCATCTGTTTAATAGATTCTCCCTGAGGAAGACATGTTCTTTCAAGTTTTTCTTCATACTCCAAACATGTATGCAGAGAGGAATCGATGTTAACAATGGATTTTTTCTCAACCCTATGACGGTAGGGAGAAGGTAATTCATTATAATAATGCACGAAAGCAGCTTGGTTTTGAGGTCGAATGAGTTCGTGGATTTGATTGTATAACTTAGTGAAACGCAAGTTGAAGGACTTGATGGTCTCACCATCCTTATAGTCGATGTTATTTTATTCTCGTAATTTCTCAGCTGGGCTTTTAGATTGCCCATAGGTGGATTTGAACCAATAGACTAACTCCTCCCAAGTAGACAAATTATTAGGATGAAGGTCAAATAAATCGGCCGCAACGTTTCCTTTCAAGGAATTGACAAATAAGTGCATGCAAGTATCGTTGTCATTGGCTCCTATGTTGTGACAAGCATTAGAAAATTCCACCAGGTGTTCATTTGTAGTGACGGTGTTATTCCCCGAAAACCTAGGAAGATGTTATTTGAATTTAGGAAGTGGACGAGTAGTAGGTTCTAGGTTAAGAGGAGAGGAAGCATGCCACGGTGTGGTTGTAGCGTCTTCTTCAAATTGAAAAATCCTATACTTTTTAATGACTTTAGTGGGGTTTGTGGTATATTTAACAGGACCATGGTGGCTATATAAGCTACCAATTACTGACGAAGTTGAAGATTGAGAGGAGGAATCACTTCTAGTGCCACCAGACCCACCACTAGATGCTATATTTTGGATGATAGGTAAGGGAGAGAAATATGAACTGAATGAATCAGACAAGGTTCTCCTTAGATTACTTTGTTGGGTTGATAACATGACATTCCTTCTTCCTATTTCAACAATAGGATTAATTTCAGGTGATAAGCCTCTTCTTCTCCTAGAAACACGAGGGTCTAAGGACATGAAAAGAAGGTCAAAGTTGAAGGAAAAAGAAGGTTATTGTTGATTTCTAGGTTGCCTACAGCTAGCTTCCCAGTGTTCTTGGGAACTAATGTCTCGTTCAATTGTTTCCCATGAATGATTAATCTCAGCCCGAGTATTAGCAATGTCTAAAATGGTGTTAAACAAATTCAAAGCAATGTTGGTTTGATCTTGAATATTGGGCTTAATATTGGGTTTCCTTGCAACAGGTACAGTCATTAAGAAATAAAACAGTCAAAGAATCAATATAAGAAAAATAGATGTATTCGACGATAATCAAACATAAAAAACAACCAGAGAGATACTAAAGATCTCCCCAGTATGGTCGCCAAAATAAATGTTGAAGAAAAGATAGAAGGGAATATTACCCAATGTTTATAGCCATCAAAATTTGTATCCTAATTCACAAGTATTGATTACAAGTGCTTAGGCTATTTTTTTATAAATGAAATCTTGTTGGAAAATTCATTATTTATGTAATTTTCTGAATATAAAATATGTTGAAATAAATATAGAGATAGAAGTAAAAACACCAATTCAATAATCAAAACAAATGAGACATAAAGAAATCGTTTATTTCATTCCAATTTATCAAAAGAATCGTTCTCTTTACAAAATTCCCTGAGGAAGTTTTGGACCAAAGTCAAACTTAGATGTCCTCGATGAAAACCATACAAAAGGAATTCTGACAGAAAGTAAAAAAACTGAACTTTAAAAGCTGGATCAGCTTGCCACAGACTGTTTCCCACTCGACTCTACACAATAGCCTTTGTCAGTCATGAAATTTAATTCACAAATAGACAAGTCTACATAGACTATCAAAGATAGATCAACACCTCTGAAAAAAAAGTGTCTGAATGATGTAATTCATCCCTGAATCTTGTTGTCTACAATAGGACCCTTCTATCATAAAAGAGAATTATTCTTTCAATGAATTAAAGAATGAATGAAACTGAATTATCTCAAAAAAACTCAAAGAGAAGACCTTAGTATGCTTCCTCTTCTATTCTCCTCTTATTCCTCCTTTTCCTTTTGTCTTTAAGCAATTAGAATTAGTTGAAGTAGTTCTTCTCAATTACGGGTAGCTTCAAAATAATTCTTAACAAACCAGAAAAGGAGAGCTTCTTGCAACAGCCATAGACCTCTAACTAATCGATCGATGCTCTTATTTATAACATCAAAATAACGGCTAAAGTGAAGTTAAGAAAAATAGAATTCACCACGTGTCGTTCTCTCCTAACAGCTTTCCAACAGTCATCTCAAGATATCACTTTGAAAGGGTGACCTTTCTCATACTTTGACCAACTGATGAATATCTCCTCGTAGGTGTGAGCGTATGGAAATTTGTGTTGTTCCATTAGAGTCATGCAAATCTCTTTGATCTTTACAGCATGTGCCTGATATTTCAACAGACTGATGCTTAACTATTGTAGCAAAGCTCGAGCTCTTATCGGGTGTTCCATAAATTGTTGCCCCTGTCCTGGCATTGTGTCAGTCACCTTCTCTAGCTCTTCGACCCATAACGAATCTTGCTTGGTGTGCGATTCGACTATGTCGCTCAAGTCGGTAAAGTCATCGGGTGTGTTGAACTCGGGCAATCTGATATCTTTCATAGCCTTGTTGATCTTACCCCAATGTTTCTCGCATTTGGTCGATTTCTCTTGAATTTCTTGGTGTGGTTTCTGAGACATTCTTGCCCAATATTCGATCGACTTCTTTATGCGATCCAGACTAATTTCGTTCAACACCTGAATGTCATGTTCTTGTTTCTCTTAGCCCTATTGGACTGCACCAATGTAGTCGATTCTCTCTACATCTTGTTGCCCCTTTTCATACCACCAGCCCATATCCTTGCACATTGTGAGTGCCATGAGAGTATCTTCCTGAAGCTCAGCTATCTTCGTAGTGAAAAGGTGTCTCTCATTCGTGAACTTGCTATAGGCTTCCTTGAACTCGCTCCTCAGGTACACCGTGGCCTGAGTGGTGTCCTGATAGTACTTAGCTAGATGGCGCAAATTTTCTAGTTCTTCAAAGCAGTGGCCAACTATTTTTCATCTTGTTTAGCTCTGTCCAGTGTGGCATCTCAGATCGCCATCCCCACACTGATAAGCTCATATGTTTTGGCATCTTCTGTGTTTATCAAATTTTCTTCTGTAGTGATGAGGATGGAGTGATCTAATGTGATCCTCCTCTTCTTTGTGGTTCTTTGGACGATGGCCTTCCTCTTTCGATCATAGGAGATCACATGTATATCGACTACCTCGTCCATAGGTTTGGGAATCTGTTGATCCCCCCATGTGAGTGTATTTTTGAAACTTCTGAAGGTATATATTCATTCAAGATCGGGACCTCGAACTTCCTCGTTATGCTCCGAAGGCCTGGCTTCTGTCTGGCACTCGTCAGGGATCTGAGTATCGACTAAAATAGAGGTGTCGGGGATATACTCGATACTTACTTTTTCATCGGTCGTTGAAACGCCAATTTCCTTTTGCGGGGCTCCTTCCTCTGGCTCATCCGGTCCTGACTTTTCCATCGTACTATCTACTCGGATCTCTAGCGCATCGGGCATCTTTGTGTCGAGGCCACTTTTGGATTCTTTTTCTTTCTGTGGTACCTCCTGACTTTGGACATCAGGAACAAAAGAACATGTCTTCTCAGGTCCATTTTCTTCTTCGATATGCACAGGGTCCCGAGAGATACTTCTCGGCTTTCATCATCATCATATATCTTTATAAAATCACTCAAGGGGTTTGATGCACTTGCCTCCATTGATGCCTAGATTATTTCTAGCTGATTCACCACACTTGTTGGAGATCCAGTTGGTGGCGTTATGAATTCAAGGTCATCCAACCTGGGAAGTTCATCGACATCTATAAATTTGGGGCCGCTTATACCCACCTGTCTTCTCCCTGGGTTATCGACAGGTGATCCTGTCATTTCTGATAGGTATGGGTCATCTTGTAGTTGATCAAACACTCGTTGTGCCCATTATAACATGACCAGTCCCCTTTCTCGCACAGCCTGTACCAAATGGATATCTATTCCTTGCATTGGGGCTATCAAGAAGGATTCCATTTCTTCAGATGCTATCCCTTCTTCTCTGACCCTGAGGACCTCTTGAGCCAATTGTTCCAGGATTGTAGCTTTCTCATCCAAACTTATCGCCTTGAACCTAGTTTCCTTAGGGTCAGCAATCCTCGCCATCACCTCATCCCAGTCTTGAGCATTTTCAGTGAATATTTCATCTTCAAACCTGTCATAGGCGTATGGCCAATAGGACGTTACTTGTGATGTGTGCTTCAGGACCAAACCCTTTGGGTCGTGCTTGTGGAAATGACCAGTCTAGAATCAAAACTCCAATTGGATTAACCCTAACTGCTTAGCTTGAGCAGTGTCTTTTACCATGTAGAAACCTATGTGAAATCCATAAGGTATGAATGCCCACTTCTTATCTTTTACCAGAGTAGCATTGTAACCTTGCAGGATGGCCTGATAACAGATTTCCCCTATTACTAGTTGATCGGGGACATACACAGGTATAGGTGTGGTGCTCTGGTGACTCCAAAAAAACTAATATAGGTATCACTCTCATCCAAGTACCAGTGGCCAACCTTTGATATCATCCTTTTGGCCGCATCCGACAGTCTTGGGCACTCTTTCTTGAATAGAAAAAAATGAATACGTGCGACAAATTGATCGCAGGTGAGAGAGTAGGATTTCTTGTACCTGTTCTCCAACAAGATTTTGAAATATACATAGACCTGGAGCTTTAAGGTGTGCTAGCTCAAGTTCATTCCGACAAAGTCATTTATGGCATAGATGACGTCTAATAAATAAGAAGCCATACATAAGGATGGGGTTTCTCCCTCTTTCGGGGTCTAGGTCTGCTGAATGCAAATGCTTAGCTGCTTTGAAATGATGGTGCCTCAATTAAAACCCCTCCCCGAAATGGCTATAGTGTAAGCTAGAGGCATCCATGCCTTTGAAAACCTGGAACAATCCTTCTCCCCATACAAACGACAAATGAGGGCTATCAGGTATATATATGGTTCTCTTAAGTTGGTCATTGAGTACCAGTCGGAGGTCCGATTGGTGAACTTTTTATCCTCTCTCCACCATGAAGCCATCACCTTGCTAGTATCATGTTTCTCATAGAAGCTCACAAAAAAATCGGTGTTCAGTCACTCATTTGGGTCTCTGAGCTTGTAGTAATTCTGCACCTCCATCGAAAGGAAAACCTCGACACACTCTCCATTGTCGTCATTAATCATTCATCTTTGTGTGTCTGTGTGGTTGATACACCATTTCAGGAGTTCCATGCAGGGAAAAAATGGAATTCTTCTCGCTACCATGTGCAGGTACGATCTTCGGATATTGAGAAAATCTTCATCGTCAAGCCTTCTCATATCGAGGTTGTTGTATGGAGTATACTCGGGAAGTTCTTCCCGCTTGATCTTCTGGAAAAGTTCTCCCCAGTGCGGGAATACTGCCTTGTTCCCTATGCTCATTTTAATGTCTCTAAAGGTCCGAGGCTAAATGAAAACCTTCTTGGTGGATGTCTTGATGACGGGTACCAGTTTTGGAGTAAATTCTAGTTGTTTTGCAGCTGTTGGGGAAGAACTTTCTCCCACATCTGGTTCCTTTAGCTTCAACACTCTTGGATATTTCCTGGTGGTTGGTTTTCTTGGAGGCACTGTTGCTGCAAATGAACCACTCCTTTAGGGCTAGCATACAGAGAAATATTGGATCAAAAATGTATATGTGAAGTGAAAACACAAAAAATCCAGACTGGTGCATACCTGTAATGTTTAATAAACTCTGTTGTTTAATACTCCCGAGATCTTGGAAGCTCTTTATGAATTTCTCTTCTTGCTCCTCTGAATGATCTAAATTTATTTGTGCACAGAATAATATTGTTTATAATGGCTCAAAATAATTTAACGGGAAAGATCTTACTAGTCGTATCAACCAATTAATATGGGTGACGAGTGAAATTAAAACAAATATATCGTCAAATCTCTACAATTTAATTCATCGTGGGTTGACGATGGAAGAACAAAGGGTGATGTGTTGTATTGGTGGGTTCAAACGATCCTTTTGATTCATGCACGAATTAGCAACTAATGTAAGTTTTGGAATTAATTAGCTCTTTAAATGTGTTGAATCTTAAATGTATCTAGCGTTAAAACGTCCTATCATGTTGCTTTCCAAGTGGGCAGGTCGGGGATCAGTGATGCGTGGTGAATGTTTTGTTGGCATCCTCTTGTTTATAACTTCTAACATCGATTGATTTTGTCATATGGTGTTGACATGGCAATACTGACTCGGAGTGCAACTCGGGCCTCAGAAACTACTAACGACTCAAGGTAAAACTTGATCATATGTTTAACCACTTTGGCAACGACACGTGATAGGTGGGGGCAGGTGGTTTGATCATGTATCTCAATCGGAGTCGGGGTTTTCAACAAGATGTGTGTGTCAAAATAAACCTGGGACTGCCGATGCTGAAAATTATCAGGGTCGGCAGTCGAGGGGAATAAACCTGTCATGCCCTTTTTTACGGACCTACCTTCTAAAAAACTCATCGATGCCGAGAGTTTCAGGGATTGGCTATCAGTGAATCTTTTCTTCCTTTGTAAGCACTTACTCCTTTAGCATTTTTCCAATGCTGAGGGGATTGGTCATTGGTGATATCTGTGATGATACTTGTCGCGAAAGAAATATTCCATTTTTCGACGTCGATGAAGATTGGCGCTCGGCAACTATGGTTTTCCCAAGTGCTTCTCTTTCATTTTTAAATTCTTCCCGATGCTGAATCTTTGAGTGCGTCAGGGAAAAGTTTTGACTGTCGATTCTTTATTTAAATGTTAATCTTTTAAGTTATGGGTTTTCACATGTTCAAGCAAACTTCGAGAGACTTAAATGAGAAACAAAATGATAATAAAAGGCAACATTATCCATACTGAAGTCCAATCAAACAATGCAAAAGATCAAGTGGTACCCAAAAAGTAAAATTTGGCATAGACTATTTTAGGGTGTCTTGAGTGCTCAACAAATGGCGATTTATTGGGCGAAAGCATAATATTTGTTCCTCCTTCAAGCTCGACTGATACGAAAGCTGGTGGAGAACTTAACTAGTTTTAAATTAGAGCCTTTTTTTACTCTTGCATTTGAAATTCTCCAGTTGATGCTTCTGGGTCTGCCTGTAGGATTTTCCACCTTTATTCCTCCTATGTTTATTGTAACCCTGACTCATGTCCTTTTTGAAAAAATCTAGTAAAACATTCACTGGCATGAAGCATTTAGTTTCCTTTAATCACTTTCTACAATGTTTCTCCACTGTCAGCGAGTGTCCATAGCCTCGACGGAGTCACCCTGACATCACAGACCTTGCTCCGCTTCCAGCGAGTGTCCATAGCCTCGACGGAGTCACCCAGACATCATAGACCTTGTTTCACTACTAGTGAGCATCCATAGCCCCATCATAGATATCTGCATACCCTCTCCCACTGTTCACTCATTTAATAAAGTCAATTTTATTTTGACGGAATGCCCTGAGCAAGTGAGAGAGGATGACGTTTGTTTAATTTGAAAAGTGAGATGGTTAAGGTGAGTCCTTTGCTAGCTTTATGTTCAAGGTTTATGTAGTCCTTTTTAGCTTTCCAACTTTCCCGTAAGTTTTCACCAAACCATCGGGTAGACCTTTACTCATTTCTCCAAAGTTGTTCACCTGCCCGTGTTAGATAGAGGACTCTTCAAAGTAACTGCAAGTTCCTCGGCACTTCTTGCATTGACTGTGAGTGATGAATTAGGAACGGATTTTTCTATGTCGCATGATTTGAGGTCAACCATTGTCTTGCTAAACACAACCTTCAAAAGTGCAGAAATCAAAATAGCAAAAGAAAACAAAGGCGAAATCACAATCGAGCTAGCTGAAACAAACTTATTAAACACGCACATGAAACATAAAAATGAAACTCAACAAAAATAAATATTTTTTTATTTTTTTTGTTTATGGAAATATTGTTTTAGGGCTTGGCCATTTACTAGGAGGGCGTCAGGTTCCCCCCTCAGATTTTGTAACCGAGAAGTGCCCGCCCCAATATTCACATCCACCTGAAAAGTTCTGAGCCATAGATTCTGAAACTTAGAATGTTTTCCTTTAGGCTCGTTTGCTCTGTCCCATTTCAAGACTAAGTCTCCTACTTCAAAAAATTTCTCTTTAGCTTTACGCTTATCAAACCATATTTTCACTGTCTGTTGGTGGGCTATGAATTTTGACTTAGCTTTTTTCCTTTCTTCTTCTAGCATGAGCAGAGAATCAATTATTTGTTATATGACTGATGAAGGTTGTCCCCAGGAATCTTGGGCTAGTTGAAGAGATGGAAGATAAATCATGTTGGGTAGAATGGCTTCTTGTCCGTACACTAGAAAGTATGGGGAATTTCCTACATCTTCCTTGGGTGTGACTCTATCTTCCCATTAGGCGTTGTGGAGTAAATTATGCCAATTCCTTTGGTTATCTGCAACCATTTTCTTCATTATCCTTACTAGGTTCTTATTAGTTGATTATGCCACTCCATTTCCATGTGGGTAATAATTTGCAGAGAATCTAATTATGATTCCTTTGTCTAGAGAAAACTCTGTCAATAAGGTGGAAGAAAAATAACTTTCATTATCAAAAACTAGGACAGAAAGTACACCAAACCTTGTGATTAATTTTTGTTCTATGAATTGGATTACTACCTTTTCGTTTACATGGGTTAGAGGAATAGCTTCTTCCTATTTCGTGAAGTAATCGGTGGAAGTAAGTATGTACATGTGTTGTTTTGAAGAGATAGGTGTAATTTCTCCTATGATATATAACCCCCATTGCTCAAAAGACCTAGAAACAGTCACAGGTTGGAGTGGAACTGTCGCTCTCTTCTCTCTCCCAGTGCTTATTTGACAAGTCTTACAGTTTCTAGTGTAAGTGTGAGCATCCTTAAACAAAGTGGCCAATAATAACCAGCTCTCAGTATCTTATGGGCAGTGGTGTTTCCTGCAAAATGTCCACCGACAGGGCCATCATGGAGATCCTTAAGAACTTTGCATGCATCTTCACATTCGAGACATCTTAAAAGTACCCCATCATATTTAATCTGAAAGAGTATCAAATTTATGAGGCGATATTGTGCATATTTCAACCTAAGAGCTCTCCTTTCCCTAGGGTTGAGGTTTTCTGGGAAAGTCCCATGGTGCAGGAGATAAGTCAAATTCTCATACCAAGACTCTGGCCTTAGGGAAATGTATGAAGCTTCACCACACCATAATTCCATTTCATTCTCCCATCTAGAATCTTCATTTACTTGGTCCTGGGCTTCAGCTGCAAGTTTGCACAACCATTTCCCTTTAACTAATTTGGAAATTTTTATATCTAGATCAAATTCTTGTACCACTGCTATCCAGTTCCCTCTTCTTTTCCCCATCTCTTGTTGAGTGAACAAGGATCAGACCGTAGGGTGGGGCACAATTAATTTGGTGTGGTTCTTGAGGATGTAAGACCTGAAGTGTTTTACTGCCCTATATACCGCATATGCATGTTTATCAATAGTAGGAGATTAGTTCTCATGAACGACATCGGAGCCTCGTTGTTTTCATCATCCTTCCAATTCAATACTGTAGCTAACGATTGGTCAGAGGCAAAAGTATAGAGGAATAAATCTCTATTAAAATTGGGACTTCATAACGTGGGGGCTTGAGATATAACAGTTTTAATATTTCTGAAAGAATCCTTACATTCATCATCCCACTTAAATTCAGCATCTTTGTGGATCATCTTTTGTACTATTCTGACAGTCTCGGTGAAATCAAGTGTGAATTTTCTTACAAAATTGATTTTCTCGAAGAAGGATTGCATTGTCCTTTTGTTGTGAGGTAAAGGGATTTGATTTATAGATTTGACTCACTCAGGGTCTATGTGAATGCCATCTTGGGATATAATATGACCTAATAGATTTCCTTCCTCCACACCAAAGATAGTTTTCTTAGGGTTTAAAGATATACCATATTTTCTATGCCTTTCGAAAATCTGGGTTAAGTGTTGGATATGTTCCTCTCTGTTCTTTGAATACATAGTTACATCATCCAGATACACTACCACACACCTGTTGATCAGTCCTCAAAATGCTACATCCATGGCCCTTTGGAAGGTCTCCCCCGTGTTGATTAACCCAAAGGGCATGCGTTTGTAAGCGAAATTTCCCCACTTGGTTCAGAAGGTAGTTTTCAAATGGTCTTCCTCTGAAACCAGAACTTGGTTGTAACCTGAGAAACCATCCAGTAGAGAGAAAAACTCAGAACTAGACATGGTCTGCAAGAGTTGCTCCATTGGTGGGACTAGGTAGTTGTTTTTTTCTGAAGCTCTGTTGAGGTTCCTAAAATCTACGCATAAGCAGATTTCTCTAGATATTTTTCTCTCAGGGACCAGATTTTCTACCCACGCAGAATGCCTAACCTGGAAGATAATTTTGGCATCTAAAAGTTTCTTCAACTCCTGACACATGAGAGGTTCCAGGGATGGGTGATACTTCCAGAGCTTCCATTGGAAGGGTTTCATTTCAGGTTTTAGCGGTATAGTGTGTTGGATGATACGGGTGTCATACGTTTTCAGATATCGGTATGACCATGCAAAGACATCTTGATATTGTCTAAACAGTTTGAGATAAGCCTTTCTTTCCTCTTTAGATATAGTCTTGTCGAGATTTACATTATTTGGGTTTTCCGAGGTTCCAAGATTTATATTTTCATGCATGGGACAGGAACTACTATCCTTCGCATTTTTGGGCCCCTTAAACTGCTATTTCAAGTCAAAAATAATTTCTAAGTTAGCTATCCCCTTCGGGATTGTGTGAGACTTTGATTTGTCAGTTGGTTGACCTATCCGAGGATCAGTTTCCATCGATTTTTTCTAGAATACTTCATCGTCAATAGCTAGATCTTTGAAATTATCTTGGTTAGTCAAAAGGTTTATGATCTGTTCATCTCCTTCAAAGACTTTCCAATTAGAAATGTTGTTAGGCATCGACGGTTTGTAGAGTAACTCCACAGTGAATCGGGAGGCTCCATAATCTTCTAAAGGTGGTAGCCTTGAAGCAACCATGGCCAGAGAATCAGCAAGGATATTCTTTTCTCTGGGGATCACTGTAATACTGAAAACTTCAAAATGCTCTATTAACCTATGCACTTCCTGTTGATAATTATTTAGGTGTGGGAATTGAAATGTATAGTATTCATTACTTGTCTAACGATAATTTCCCAGTCTCCGAAAACCTTCAATTCTTTCACATTTAAATATATGGCTTTCTTTAACCCTTGTACTAGAGCTTCATACTCGGTGGTGTTATTTGTGCATTCAAATTCTAGTCTACAGGGCAAGAAATGATGTTTACCTTTTGGAAAAATGAGGAAGCACCCTGCCCCTGATCCTTCCTGTGATTTAGATCCATTAAAGTATATGGTCAAAAATTGTGAGCGAAATTTAACCGTTTCTTCCTTCTTATTACTTTCTTGCTCTTTTATCTTTTGTTTTGTTAACTCTAGCACAGGTCCTTGACAGAGTAGAGTTTCCTCTATCGGTATCGACGATTTCTCTTGAAAAATAATTTCAGAGTTCTGAGTTAGAGGGACATCATATGGAAGAGGGGAGATGTTCCCGAAATAGGAATCGCAGGAGTAATTGCCTAGCACAGGGAAATCTGTCGATGAGGGTTCGTTTAGGGTTTCTAGATCAGTGACAATATGTTTCAAATACCTTTCCCTATCGATTCAGATCATATTCTTTTATCCCTTTAGCAGTAGCCAAAGGTGTGCTCAGTCTATACTAAATTATCCGTGTAACTTCTCAAACTAGTCTCGGCTTAACAATAATACATAAGGTTTTGGGATATATACTACAATAATATCAATCACTTGCACAAACTTAGGATGTGTCGCTATTCTTATCATTACATCTTTAAGTTCTCCCATGACCTTCACCTGAGTTATGTCTAGTTGTATTACATGTTTATCACTTTTGAGAGGAACGAGACTTAATTTCTTGCAAATAGACAGTGGCATGATGTTGGAAGATGCTCTTGAATCGACCAAACAATTGTGGAGGTTCCTGTTGAAAACTTCAAACGTTAAAAGGAGCGATGGGACAAAGGGTTTTCCCTTCTTATCTTCTAAGCATGTATTCACGGTTGGTTTATTTACTAGATATGTGGAAGTTAGATTTCTTTGTTGTTCATCGCTTGGTGTAGGGTTTTCTACTGATCTCAAGGCCTATAATAAGAAGTCCTTTTGTTGAGCGATCCTACAAATGTCCATAACTGATACATTAGCCTTCAACTTCTTCAAATCCTCAACTACGTTGTACTCCAGTTTGGGCAATTATCGGGTATGGATGTTGATAGGGTTCTTACGGGGAGCAAAAGATGCCTTCAGGTGATCGGGAGTCACTCTCCCTCCCGGATTTTGGGTGGTAGTAGGATCTCTTGAGACAGGTGGATTCTTACTTCACATTTGCGTAACCGAGACTTCTGTGGGTGGTTCTTGAAGATGTAATAAGTCGTCAAAAGGCATAATTAGGTCAAGATCCCATATCAGCATGGTTGTATCTTCTAGTGGATCAATCTCTTCATGATCGACAACTTTCATAATTGAACCGCTTGGTTGTCTTGTTAGGGAAACCTCATCTAAAAACTGGTTGGCCATCAAATTCATGGCATGCACCCATTGAGGGAAGTCTCTTTCAGAGTGGTTTTCTTGATGATAGGTACAGAAAGAATCATATGCCATGTTTCCTAGATCGATATTTAAGTTTGATGGGGGAGGTTCAATTGCTTTGAACGGTGGGCTCCTTTTAAAGAAAGGATTATAGGGCATTTATCCTCGGTTTCCCTCCCTGACACTTCTTTTCATGTCTATGATCTTGTTTGATAATTTCTTAACCATGCGTTGTAGATCTTCTATGTCTCCATTACCCTTTTCGGGAGTCTGTTATGCTTGTTTCCCTAGTGGTCTAGTCAAAAGGAGTCCTCTCCTAGGAGGAGGTTGAACTTATTTCTTAACTAAAGAGACTTGGCCTTATTTACACCCTTTCATCTAGAATTCTATCATTTTGGCTTCTTCAAAATTCTCAGCTAAGTTTCGCTTGGCATCCCTCTTCACAAACATGGAAATAGAAGCTGGGAGCCCATTAGCATATACTTCGATTTGCAACTCCTAAGTTGGTTTATCTTTAGGATGGAATTTGTTCAAAATAGTTGTGAATCTTTGATTGAAATATGTAACCTTCTCTTTTGAACTCATGGTGGATGTGAACAATTCAGCCATCAAAGCTCCTGTAGTGGTTTCTTCAGAAAATTTATCTAAAATATCCTTTTGAAACTTTGTCCAATTGGTTATGGATCCTACAGGTAAGTTGAAATACCATGTGGAGGTGGAGTTCTCAAAAGTGTAGGGGAAAATCCTGCATACTACGTCTTCATGT
>SNQJ01S0093232.1:23174-42127 GCA_010110895.2 Picea sitchensis
AAGTCCCATGGTGCAGGAGATAAGTCAAATTCTCATACCAAGACTCTGGCCTTAGGGAAATGTATGAAGCTTCACCACACCATAATTCCATTTCATTCTCCCATCCAGAATCTTCATTTACTTGGTCCTGGGCTTCAGCTGCAAGTTCGCACAACCATTTCCCTTTAACTAATTGGAAATTTTTATATCTAGATCAAATTCTTGGACCACTGCTATCCAGTTCCCTCTTCTTTTCCCCATCTCTTGTTGAGTGAACAAGGATCAGACCATAGGGTGGGGCACAATTAATTTGGTGTGGTTCTTGAGGATGTAAGACCTGAAGTGTTTTACTGCCCTATATACCTCATAGGAATGTTTATCAATAGTAGGAGATTAGTTCTCATGAACGACATCGGAGCCTCGTTGTTGTCATCATCCTTCCAATTCAATACTGTAGCTAACGATTGGTCAGAGGCAAAAGTATAGAGGAAGAAATATCTATTAAAATTGGGACTTCATAACGCGGGGGCTTGAGATATAACAGTTTTAATATTTCTGAAAGAATCCTTACGTTCATCATCCCACTTAAATTCAGCGTCTTTGTGGATCATCTTTTGTACTGTTCTGACAGTCTCGGTGAAATCAAGTGTGAATTTTCTTACAAAATTGATTTTCCCGAAGAAGGATTGCATTGTCCTTTTGTTGTGAGGTAAAGGGATTTGATTTATAGATTTGACTCACTCAGGGTCTATGCGAATGCCATCTTGGGATATAATATGACCTAATAGATTTCCTTCCTCCACACCAAAGATAGTTTTCTTAGGGTTTAAAGATATACCATATTTTCTATGCCTTTCGAAAATCTAGGTTAAGTGTTGGATATGTTCCTCTATGTTCTTTGAATACACAGTTACGTCATCCAGATACACTACCACACACTTGTTGATCAGTCCTCAAAATGCTACATCCATGGCCCTTTGGAAGGTCTCCCCCGTGTTGATTAACCCAAAGGGCATGCGTTTGTAAGTGAAATTTCCCCACTTGGTTCAGAAGGTAGTTTTCAAATGGTCTTCCTCTGAAACCAGAACTTGGTTGTAACCCGAGAAACCATCTAGTAGAGAGAAAATCTCAGAACTGGACATGGTCTGCAAGAGTTGCTCCATTGGTGGGACTAGGTAGTTGTCCTTTTCTGAAGCTCTGTTGAGGTTCCTAAAATCTACGCATAAGCGGATTTCTCTAGACATTTTTCTCTCAGGGACCAGATTTTCTACCCACGCAGAATGCCTAACCTGGAAGATAATTTTGGCATCAAAAAGTTTCTTCAACTCCTGACACATGAGAGGTTCCAGGGATGGGTGATACTTCCAGAGCTTCCATTGGAAGGGTTTCATTTTAGGTTTTAGCGGTATAGTGTGTTGGATGATACAGGTGTCATACGTTTTCAGATATCGGTATGACCATGCAAAGACATCTTGATATTGTCTAAACAGTTTGAGATAAGCCTTTCTTTCCTCTTTAGATATAGTCTTGACGAGATTTACATTATTTGGGTTTTCCGAGGTTCCAAGATTTATATTTTCATGCATGGGACAGGAACTACTATCCTTCGCATTTTTGGGCCCCTTAAACTGCTATTTCAGGTCAAAAATATTTTCTAAGTTAGCTATCCCCTTCAGGATTGTGTGAGACTTTGATTTGTCAATTGGTTGACCTATCCGAGGATCAGTTTCCATCGATTTTTCCTAGAATACTTCATCGTCAATATCTAGATCTTTGAAATTATCTTGGTTAGTCAAAAATTTTATGATCTGTTCATCTCCTTCAAAGACTTTCCAATTAGAAATGTTGTTAGGCATCGACGGTTTGTAGAGTAACTCCACAGTGAATCGGGAGGCTCCATAATCTTCTAAACGTGGTAGCCTTGAAGTAGCCATGGCCAGGGAATCAGCAAGGATATTCTTTTCTCTGGGGATCACTGTAATATTGAAAACTTCAAAATGCTCTATTAACCTATGCACTTCCTGTTGATAATTATTTAGGTGTGGGAATTGAAATGTATAGTATTCATTACTTGTCTAACAATAATTTCCTAGTCTCTGAAAACATTCAATTCTTTCACATTTAAATATATGGCTTTCTTTAACCCTTGTACTAGAGCTTCATACTCGATGGTGTTATTTGTTCATTCGAATTCTAGTCTACAGGGCAGGAAATGATGTTTACCTTTTGGAAAAATGAGGATGCACTCTGCCCCTGATCCTTCCTGTGATTTAGATCCATTAAAGTATATGGTCAAAATTTGTGAGCGAAATTTAACCATTTCTTCCTTCTTATTACTTTCTTGCTCTTTTATCTTTTGTTTTGTTAACTCTAGCATAGGTCCTTGACAGAGGAGAGTTTCCTCTATCGGTATCGACGATTTCTCTTGAAAAATAATTTCAAAGTTCTGAGTTAGAGGGACATCATATGGAAGAGGGGAGATGTTCCCGAAATAGGAATCGCAAGAGTAATTGCCTAGCACAGGGAAATCTGTCGATGAGGGTTTGTTTAGGGTTTCTATATCAGTGACAATATGTTTCAAATATCTTTCCCTATCGATTCAGATCATATTCTTTTATCCATTTAGCAGTAGCCAAAGGTGTGCTCAGTCTGTACTAAATTATCCGTTTAACTTCTCAAACTAGTCTCGGCTTAACAATAATACATAAGGTTTTGGGATATATACTACAATAATATCAATCACTTGCACAAACTTAGGATGTGTCGCTATTCTGATCATTACATCTTTAAGTTCTCCCATGACCTTCACCTGGGTTATGTCTAGTTGTATTACATGTTTATCACTTTTGAGAGGAACGGGACTTAATTTCTTGCAAATAGACAGTGGCATGATGTTGGAAGATGCTCTTGAATCGACCAAACAATTGTGGAGGTTCCTGTTGAAAACTTCAAACGTTAAAAGGAACGGTGGGACAAAGGGTTTTCCCTTCTTATCTTCTAAGCATGTATTCACAGTTGGTTTATTTACTAGATATGTGGAAGTTAGATTTATTTGTTGTTCATCGCTTGGTGTAGGGTTTTCTACTGATCTCAAGTCCTATAATAAGAATTCCTTTTGTTGAGCGATCCTACAAATTTCCATAACTGATACATTAGCCTTCAACTTCTTCAAATCCTCAACTACGTTTGAGACAGGTGGATTCTTACATTACGTTTGCGTAACCGAGACTTCTGTGGGTGGTTCTTGAAGATGTAATAAGTCGTCAAAAGGCATAATTAGGTCAGGATCCCATATCAGCATGGTTGTATCTTCTGGTGGATCAATCTCTTCATGATCGACAACTTTCATAATTGAACCGCTTGGTTGTCTTTTTAGGGAAACCTCATCTAAAAACTGGTTGGCCATCAAATTCATGGCATGCACCCATTGAGGGAAGTCTCTTTCAGAGTGGTTTTCTTGATGATAGGTACAGAAAGAATCATATGCCATGTTTCCTAGATCGATATTTAAGTTTGTTGGGGGAGGTTCAATTGCTTTGAACGGTGGGCTCCTTTTAAAGAAAGGATTATAGGGAATTTATCCTCGGTTTCCCTCCCCGACACTTCTTTTCATGTCTATGATCTTGTTTGATAATTTCTTAACCATGCGTTGTAGATCTTCTATGTCTCCATTACCCTTTCCGGCAGTCTGTTATGCTTGTTTCCCTGGTGGTCTAGTCAAAAGGAGTCCTCTCCTAGGAGGAGGTTGAACTTATTTCTTAACTAAAGAGACTTGGCCTTATTTACACCCTTTCATCTGGAATTCTATCATTTTGGCTTCTTCAAAATTCTTAGCTAAGTTTCGTTTGGCATCCCTCTTCATAAACATGGAAATAGAAGCTGGGAGCCCATTAGCATATACTTCGATTTGCAACTCCTAAGTTGGTTTAGCTTTAGGATGGAATTTGTTCAAAATAGTTGTGAATATTTGATTGAAATATGTAACCTTCTCTTTTGAACTCACGGTGGCTGTGAACAATTCAGCCATCAAAGCTCCTGTAGTGGTTTCTTCAGAAAATTTATCTAAAATATCCTTTTGAAACTTTGTCCAATTGGTTATGGATCCTACAGGTAAGTTGAAATACCATGTGGAGGTGGAGTTCTCAAAAGTGTAGGGGAAAATCCTGCATACTACGTCTTCATGTTCGACATTCATAAGTCTAATTGCTAGTATGAATTTCTTGATGTGATCTTCAGGTAATCCTAAGGTTTCGGGGTCAAACTTAGGAAGTAACTTCTCTGGATGTCAGGGAAGGTTATGGACTGGTCCCGGGAGAGACAAACGGTCTCTAGCCAACTAGGGTTGATTATTTTGTGGTGGGTTTCCCCTTTCTTCATTATGGTTGTTGTTGTCTTCCATATCTTCATATTCTGAGCTAAACTCCTCCTCTTCCGAAAAATCGTCTGGTTCAGGGACGTTGCCAGCTAGCGTTTCAGGGATCAGATTAAGAGGATGTTTGATTTCAGTGATTGCGAAATCTATTAGGTATTCTACTATATGCATGAAAACCTCGTCAGGAGTATTGACCACTAGTCTACTTATTTTTTGTCTTCGAGGAAGTATCGAAGATAAAGACAATGCACTGATCTGTTGGGCATATGCTCTTGTGATTCTTCTAAATTGTTTTAACTCCTCATGACAGAGAGCGTAAGGTATATCAAGGAAGAATTGTTCTTCCTTGGTCTGGGGTGAGTTACTCATTTAAGGAGCACTCAATGTGTGTGGGTTGTCTTGGGAATGACTAGCCATGCATGTGGGTTGTTTTGAATCTACCAGTTGTCTGAAATATTATATGAAATATGTATTTAGCCATTCATTCTTCAGGCCCTCCTTCTAGCGCCAATTCTGTTGCTGGGTCCTAAATCCCTTTAGTCCAACCGTAGGAACCAAACCCGCCACCGAGGCCCAATTAGACTCTGCAGTGTTTAATACTGGAATGGTTCTCCAGATCTTGCGATCCGACCTATTTAATCGATGGGCTTTACGTTTTCTTACGAAGGCATCTCCTTCAGTTTGGACTTTCTCTTTTTGTATTTTCTCTTAGGTGGGACTGATATAAGATGTAAGCCGGTATAAACCAACTTGGAAACAAATAGGATTAAGTTTAACTACTGGAGAAGAGGTTGACCTTGGGATAACCCGCTACTCAAGCATGCAAACGACAATTTTATACCACAAGCCTAGTACTAATATGTTAACCATGTGAGCATCCAATTACTTTCTGAGATACTAATTATCAGAAAGAAAACACATATGTGATAGGATAATGGAAATAAAATTAATTCACCTACTCTAATCATCCATCACATAATAACACAACGATTCATCTTCATCATTAAAGAAAATAACTTTAAAGCATTACATCATATAACTTAACAATAGATTTAATAGCTCTTACTTGTTACAGCATCCATTCATGAGACAAGATAGGAAATAGTTCTTCTCTATGCCCAATCACACATGCATTTGATGAAAATATAACTTGTCTTTGGTCCAGAAGGACTTCTCAATTACAAGTAGCTTCAAAATAATTCTTAACAAACCATAAAAGGAAAGTTTATTGAAACAACCATAGACCTATAACTAATCAGTCGATGCTCTTATTTATAACATAAAATTAACTAAAAATAACGGCTAGAGTGCAATTAAGCAAAACAGAATTCACCACATAGTGTTCTCTCCTAACAATTTTCCAACAGTCATCTCAAGATATCACTTTGAAAGGGTGACTTTTCTCATACTCCGACCAACTGATGAACAACTGCTCACAGGTGTGGGTGTATGGAAATATGTTTTGTTCCATCAGAGCTGTGGAAATCTCTCTGATCTTTACTGCATGGGCCCGATATTTCAACATACTGACACTTAACTACTACAGCAAAACCCGAGCTCTTATCAGGTGTTCTATAAATTCTTGCACCTGTCCTGGCATTGTGTCGATCACCTTCACTAGCTCTTCGACCCATAATGAATCTTGCTTGGTGTTCGATTCGAATATGTCACGCAAGTCGGTAAAGTCGTCGGGTGTGTCGAACTCGGGCAGTTCGATATCTTTCATAGCCTTGTTGATCTTACCCCAATGTTTCTCACATTTGGTCCATTTCCCTTGAATTTCTTGGTGCGGTTCCTGAGACATTCTTGCCCAATATTCGGCCAACTTCTTTATGCAATCCAAACTGATTTCGTTCAACACCCAAATGTCATGTTGTTTTTTCTCTCGGCTTTGTTGGACTACACCAATGTAGTCGATTTTCTCTACAGCTTGTTGCGCCTTTTTGTACCACCACTCCATATTCTTGCACGTCGAAAATGCCATGAGAGTATCTTCCTGGAGCTCAGCTATCTTCGTAGTGAAAAGGTGTCGCTCGTTCGTGAACTTTCTATAGGCCTCCTTGAACTTGCTCCTCAGGTACACCATGGCTTGAGTGGTGTCATGATATTACTTAGCCAAATGACACAAATGTTCTAGTTCTTTCAAGGCGACAACTATCTCTTTTTCATCTTGTTTAGCTATGTCCAGGTTGGCATCTAAGATTGCCATCCCCACGCCGATAAGCTCATATGTTCTGGCATCTTTTGTGTTTATCAAATTTTCCTCTATAGTGACAAGGATGGAGAGATCTAACGTGATCCTCCTCTTCTTTATGGTTCTTTGGACGATGGCCTTCCTTTTTCAATCATAGGCGATTTCATGTATATCGGCTACCTCATCCACAGGTTCAGGAATCTGTTGATCCCCCCATGTGAGTGTATTTCTGAAACTTCTGACGGTATATACTCATTCAAGATTAGAACCTTGAAATTCCTTGTGATGATCTGTAGGCTCATCTTCTGTCTGGCACTCATCGGGGATAGACTTGATACTTACTTGTTCATCGGTAGTTAAAACGTCGATTTCCTTTTGCAGGGCTCCTTCCTATGGCTCATCCGGTCCTGACTTGTCCTTCGGACTATCTTCTTGGGTCACTAGCGCATCGAGCATCTTTGTGTCAAGGCTACTTTTGGCTTCTTTTTCTTTCTATGGGACCTCCTGACTTTAGACATCAGGAACGAAATAAGATGTCTTCTTAGGTCCCTTTTCTTCTTCTATATGCACTGGGGTCCCGAGAGATACTTCTGTGATTTCATCATCATCATATATATTTATAAACTCGCTCAAGGGTTTTGATGTGCTTGCCTCCACTGATGCCCAGACTGTTTCTGGATGAGTCACCACACCTGCTGGAGATCCCGCCAGTGGCATTGTGAATTCAAGGTCATCCAACCTGACAATTTCATCAACATCTATAAATTTGGGGCTGCTTATACCCACCTGGCTTCTCCCTAGGTTATCAGCAGGTGATCCTGCCATTTCTGATAGGTCTGTGTCATCTTGTAGTTGATCAAGCACCCGTTGTTCTCATTCTAACATGACCAGTCCCCTTTCATGTGCATCCTATACCAAATGGATATATTTGCCTTGCGTTGGGGCTATCAAGGGGGCTTCCGCTACTTTGGCTGCTTTGGATGCTATCCTTTCTTCTCTGGCCCTGAGGACCTCTTGAGACGATTGTTCCAAGATTGTAGCTTGCTCATCCCAACTCATGGCCTTGAACCTGGTTGCGTTAGGTTCATCCATCGTCTCCATCCCCTCATCCTAGTATTGAGAATTTTTGGTGAGGATTTCGTCTTCAAACCTATCATGGGCGTATGGCCAGTAGGATGATACTTGTGATGCATGCTTCACAACCAAACCCTTTGGGTCATGATTGCAGAAATGGCTAGTCTAGAAAAGGAACTCCGATTGTCTTAACCCTTCCTGCTTGGCTTGAAAGGTATCTTTTATGATGTAGAAACCTATGTGAAATCCATAAGGTATGAATGCATGTTTCTTATCTTTTACCAGAGTAGCATTGTAACCTTGCAGGATGGTCTAATAACAGATTTCCCCTATTACTAGTCAATCGAGGACATACACAAGTAACAGGTGTGGTGCTTCAGTGGCTCTGAAAAACTTGATATAGGTATCGTTCTCATCCAGATACCAGTGGCCAACCTTTGATATCATCCTTTTGGCCACATCTGACAGTCTTGGGCACTCTTTCTTGAACAAAAAAAAATGAATATGTGCAACAAATTGATCACAGATGAGAGAGTAGGATTTATTGTACCTTTTCTCCCACAAGATGTGACCGTGAGTTCTGAGGCGTGCCAGCTCAAGGTCATTCCGACAAAGGCATTTCTAGCACAGATGACGTCTAATAAATAAGAATCCATATAGAAGGATGGGGTTTCTCCCTCTTTCGGTGTTTGGGCCTATTGAATGCAAATGCTCAACTGATTTGAAATGATTGTGCCTCAGTTAAAACCCCTCCCCGAAATGGATACAGTGTAATCTAGAGTAATCCATGCCCCTAAAAACCTAGAACAATCATTCTCCCCATACAAATGAAAAATGAGGGCCATCAGGTATATATATGGTTCTCTTAAGTTGGTCGTCAGGTACCAGACGAAGGTCTGATTGGTGAAATTTTTATCCTCTCTCCACCATGAAGTCATCACCTTATTGGTGTCTTGTTTCTCATATAATCTCACAACAAAATTGGTGTTCAGTCACTTATCCGGGTCTCTGAGCTTGTAGTAATTCTGCACCTCCACCGGAAGGAAAACCCCAACACACTCGCCATTGTCGTCATTAATCAGACATATTTGTGTGTCTGTGTGGTTGATAAGCCATTTCAGGAGTTCCATGCAGGGAAAACCTGGATTTCTCCTCACTACCATGTGAAGGTACGATCTTCGAATATTGAGAAAAAAATTGAGCCTTCTCATATCGAGGTCGTTGTGCGGAGTATACTTGGGAAATTCTTCCTGCTTGATATTCTGGAAAATTTCTCCCTAGTGCGGGAATACTGACTTAGTCCCTATGCTTGCCACTGTGTCTCTAAAGGACGGAAGCTTAATAAAACCTTCTTGGTTGATGTCTTGATGACGGGTACCGGTTTTGGAGTAAACTCCAGTTTTTTTGCGGCCGTTGGGAAGAACTTTCTCCCACATTTGGTTCCTTTGGCTTCGGTGCTCTTGGACATTTCCTGGTGGTTGGTTTTCTTGGAGGCATTGTTCTTGCAAATGAAACACTCCTTTAGGGCCAGCATACAGAGCAATATTGGATCAAAACAAAAAATCCAGACTGATGCATACCTGTAACGTTTGCTAAACTATGTTGTTTAATACTCATGGGATCTTAGAAGCTTTTTCTGAATTGCTCATCTCGCTCGTCTGAATGATCTGAATTTATTTGCGTGCAAAATATTCTTGTTTACAATGGCTCAAAATAATTTAACAGGAAATATCCTACCAGTCGTATCAACCAATTAATCCAAGAGATGAGTGAAATTCAAACAAATCTACCGCCGAATAACTGCAATTTAATTCATCGTGGGTTGACAACGGAGGCGCGGAGGGTGATGTGTTGTATCAATGGGTTCAAATGGTCCTTTTGATTCGAGCACAAATTAGCAACTAATGCAAGTTTTGGAATTAATTATCTCTTTAAATGCGTCGAATCTTAAACATATCTGGCATTAAAAGGTCCCATCATGTTGCTTTCCGAGTGGGCAGGTCAGGGATTGACGATGCGTGGTGAATTTTTTGTTGGCATTCTCCTATTTAGAACTTCTGACCCCGATTGATTTCATCGTACGGTGTTGATGTGGAAAAACTGACTCAAGGTGCGACTCGGGCCTCGGGAAATTCTAACAACTCAAGGGAAAACTCGATCGTATGTTTAACCACTCTGGAAACAACACATCATAGGTGTGGGCAGGTGGTTTGATCATGTATCTCAATTGGATTCGAGGTTTTTAACAAGATGTGTGTGTCAAAATAAACCTAGAACTGTCGATGCCGAAAAGTATCGGGGTCGACGGTCTGGGGGAATAAACCTGTCACGCCCTTTTTTAAGGACCTACCTTCTCAAAAACTCGTCGATGCTGAGAGTTTCGGGGATCAACTATCAGTGCTTATTTTCTTCCTTTGTAAGCGCTTACTCATTTAGCATTTTTCCAACGCTGAGGGGATCGGTCATCGGTGATATCCTTGGTGATACTTGTCGCGAAAGAAATCTTTTGTTTTTCGATGTTGATGAAGATCGACGCTCAGTGATTGTGGTTTTCCCCAGTGCTTCTCTTTCATTTTTAAATCCTTCTTAATGTTGAATCTTTGAGCGCGTCGGGGGAATTTTTTTACTGCCGATTCTTTATTCAAATGTTAGTCTTTTAAGTTATGGGTTTTCACATGTTCAAGAAAACTTCGAGAGACTTAAATGAGAAACAAAATGATAAGAAAAGGAAACATTGTTCATAATGAAGTCCAATGAGATAGTGCAAAAGATCAAGTGGTACCCAAAAAGTAAATTTTGACATAGACTTTTTTAGGGTGTGTTGAGTTCTCCACAGGCCCCTGTTCCAATTTCCTCTTCCTTTGTTACCCTGGTCATGTCTACCTCTGTTCAAAAAGCTCAATCTTGTATGCATTATTGATTAGAAAATAGTTTCTTCAACAACCATACCTGACAACTCTTTTAAATATGAAACAAAGTTTGGAGGAGCAACATATCAGACTCATGCAATCCAATCCATACAAATAGTTTAATACTTGTCAATGAGCAGGGGGTGAATAAGGGTTTTGGGATATGTGCGGGATTTTATTGAGTGAAAAGTGTTAAAATGAGGGGGAATATATCATGATTATTGCTCATAAAACATCAAGCAATCAACTGTATCGTAAATCAAAAGAATATATCATTTTAATTCATCCATGTGCAATCCTTTAACTGTCATAATACAAAATTTATCTTAACTACAATTAAATTTAAAGAACAAGGAGTGGATAGTGAATATGGGAAGGTGAGGGGAGTTGTAATGTGCGAAAAGTGAAATAATGGTAGGGAAAAGAACGAATATTGTTCGTAAAACCAATTAAGTAATCCATAAAAACAACTATGTATTCAATACAAACCATTCCAACACCAATTAAACAATTATTTTGTGTCAAAACTTGTTCATTGTCCCACATTCAAATATTCAAAAAAATTCCATTAACACAGTCTATAATCATACTTAGAATCACTATGCCTTCCAACAGTCTTGTCAAGAGAATACTTGTTTCCTTTCATTTCTTTTCTTTTCATTTAAACAATATCAAAAAGGAACACACGGTCACATTGCTTCAACTTTGTTCAGCATATACTTCTATAAAATATCAACCATTTCCCATAATTCACAATTTCTCAAATCAAACATAGACATAGGTTTTTTCCCAAATTGAACAGACCTTTTAAAACTTGCCCGATTTCACTCTTTTGATAATATTAACTAATAAAACTTGCAATGAAACCAAAATACAAAACCCGAGCTTCATTTCTGATGGTGCAATTAAATAAAACAATGCACGATGTCTCCATAATCCATACACAGTAAACAATGAAATCACAGTCATCATTTTCCTTAACTTGCAATGATCCCAATCGGGACTAATCAAACACACAGTAGCCACCAACTACAATTGACACCATGTTGTAGGAACACAACGACCAACGCATAACGAAAAGAGGAAACCCTTTGACTATAGATTACCATTTAATCCTAATCAACCCATTTAATCAAAAAACAAGCTAGGTTATTGATGCAATTGTCACAACAAAAGGAAGCATCCCCTCGACTGAACACCAATTCTCATCCCCAATTATAGCTTTCCAACAACCTGATCAAACAGAGGCGAGACAATACTCAAAGCAACTATCATCACCACTCAACCAACTTATGACAGTCAACAAGATACCCGACAAGAGTGTGATTGGTTGGGGTTATCAAAATCGGGATTTGTAACCATGAACACAAGAAATAATCAAGATTTCACTTGGTCACCAAAACATAGAGAGCCTGGAGGTCGAACATATCAACAGTAGGTAGAAAACATTTGAAACGATCATGGTGGAACCACAAGATTTTATAACTCTCAGCTTGTGTAATAGTGTGACATTTCAACACCAGGTAGGGTAGGAAATGATGCAAAGGAGCAATGATTGCTCATTGGACAGTAAAAAATACCAAGAATGCACAAAGGCATAACCCTCACACTTTTCTCAAGAGTCGAACCAATCTACAACAATGCCAATGGAAATGCAAACCCAGGGTATTATCAACAACCATAAATAATACTTCTCGGCATAATGGCCACCCCATAACCAAATTTTTTTATGCCAATGCCACAAAAATAATCCCTCGACCACGTGAATAACCCACGACAGGCAGCCAAAAACCATACCATTAACCATGCCATTAATTCCATACATTGAAACTTGCAACATATTGCTTGTCAATTGCGCCACCCCAATCCATATTAACCATTGCCAAAAGCCATACCACACCATATATTAAATGTGCTCAATATAACACAAATATAATTCGTATAGCCACTAACAATTTCTAGTTAGGACTTACACTAATTCCTTTTCATTTCATTTGCACATAACCTCTTAACATATTATAGTATAGTTCTTTTCCTTGATTTTTTTTCCATAAGTCTCTTTCCATTTCTTTTGTTTCATGTTGTTACTAACATGTGTCTTGTGCAGGTGTAACAGGTAATGAATCATGGTGAAAATATCAAATGTAACAACAGTAAATATATGCCACTCATAACATAGGATTAGAGCTTAGAACAATGGAAAATCACATAAAATGCATCATCCACATGTTGTTATGTTAAAAAAAAAACAATACTGCAAAATCAACCATATAAGACCCTGTAAGCAGCATCGAAACAGCAGCGTAAAATGTGTGATAAGACTATCTCCAAGCCTCCATTCTACAAGGGGGTCCCACCTACTAGTATCATATATCATAGCATAGTTTAAATAATAGGCTTTAGTAATACTTTGCGGGTGAAATTCCTCGTTGCGATTTTTATCGTCAAAACCCTGGAGTACGATGTGAACATGCAAACCCAAGTTAGCACTCACAACACTTCCACTCATCCCAAACCTTCCTTTTCTCCCCCACAACTTCATATCCTAACCATCTTGAATATTGACGCCATAGTCATACACTAAACTGAATGAACCAATCATACCCTGACTAGATAAATTAGCAGGAAAACCAGAGAGCTACCCTTAGACTACTATTTTCCTAAAAATTAGGACCTTCGACATAAATATCCCTACTTCACCAACCTAAATGTATAACAAGGAAACCCTTCGGTTGGAACCCCTGAATATCACGTTCCCAAAGATACTTCTGATTTTCCCAAGACGTTAGACTTTGACCTTGAATATTAGTTTTTATTCGGTGAAGTAGGAGGCATACCACCCTCGCCTCTCAAGTCACCCCCTTACACTCCAAGAGATGAGTCAGAGGAAAACTCTAAAGGAAGAGATGAGTCTGAAAGTGAAACTGAAAACAACCCATATCAAATTATCATATATCAACCCCCAAACATGGTTGGAGAAAATGCAAACCAAAATCCACCTCCCTACCATCCCTTGTTATTAGTTGACACAGTCGTTGAACCAGGGATCCAACATGACATCCCCAGACACCCTGAGAAGTTCCTACAAAAATTCGACCCTGACAAAAAATATCCAGTCGAAAACCATGTTGGCACAGGGGCAGACCCAGGGTTCAGCACTACAACAACACACCAACAAAACCCTAACTATCGACCCTTTCGGCAACACCTATGAAGCAGATGAAGTCTCACCCAAGGTAGAGGCATGGGATGTTGCATGACTCAGGTGTCTGCAACCTTAGCTGGGACATAGATATGTGATTATAATACTTAATAGATCACTTAGCTGAAATTTCCACCAACAGAAGAATCACAAGCCAAAGAAATAGTTGAAGCAGAAGATGAGAAAGAGGAATGGTTGAAGATGATCATGCAGCAGAATGCACARATAAAGGAAATGGAGGCAGAATTGGAAAGGTTATTGAAAGAGAAGAAGAAATCAACCCCAATGGAATTTATTCCATTGAATGCAGTTCCCCTGGATGAATTCAATACAACAACTATGCCAACGACCACCACAATGGAAATTCCATCAACAACTCCATTGACAGCATTGGAAAAGACTATGGAGCTATCAAAGTCCATGGAGGAGATGAATCTGCAAGAAACGAAGATTAATAGGTTGAAAAGGGAGGTTGAAAATCTCCAGGAACTCAAATCTTCTTTCCAAATAAGATACAATGTTGAGAGACAGGCATCAGAGAATCTTAAGGAGGAAATACAACAACTCCGGAAACAAACAGTAGCAGGAAAGACATTAGTTGAGGCTAAGGAAAATATCTGGACAGATATCTCGAAATCCATAAATGAAATTTGGCCCATGGTGCAAATCATGTTCGAGCAACATGATCTGGTGTTGAAGAGAAGGCAGGCCATTAACAAGATAAGAAGAGAACTGGATGAAATGCCCACAGCAGCCAACGAGATCATCAAGTTTCTGAACTCAAAAACCAAAGAAGAGATGGAAGAACTAAAAGTCGAAGACATAACAGAGATTATCCTCGAAGTAAAAAGAGTGTTGACTAAAAAGGGATTAATGTTGCAGTTGGAGGAAAAGGCTCAGAACATGGACATTGGAGTTCAGATATTTTTTAGCAAGATTGAAGCCTTATAGAAAAAGGGTCTTCCTGATCTATGTGTCCTAAATGATAAATTAATGACTTTGTCCGATTACAAGCAAAAGATCGCCACCATGGCCAAAGACAATTCCAAGTTTTCAGGGATACAGGGCAGCATCACGGGAAAAGCATTCTTGGAGACTCTGCAACATGACCTCAACATACAACACGAAATCAAGTACATCTTCCTCATCAAACCGACTTTTTCTAAATACACCGAGATGGACGAAGTCTAGTTCTGGCTATTGAAAGTTACCATCCCAAGCACACAAAGATGGGATAAGTTGTGTGAATTGATTGAGTAAAGGTAAAGCCTCGTCCAGCTCAGTGTCCAACATAGTTAAAGTCATCTAAATGACTCACCAACGGTCTTCCCCAAAATCAGCATGAGAGATTCAACACATCATCATCAGTTACTACATTTTTGCATCTTGTTAGCTAGTTAGTTAGACTCAGACTCTATCACGTCCTGATCATTAATGACAGGGTCGTTTGTAACTTTTATTATAAATATTTCCAACTTAGAAGTATTGAGGGTTGTTGATCTTTACGCCCAAGAAAGCTCTAATCGTTGTAATTTCTATCAAGAGGTTTTTCTAGTAATACAAAGAGAAGTTTCACAGGACTCATGTGTTTTAATTGTTGGTGAAGTTTCCTCTGTCTGCGTAAAAAAAAATTCCTTCTCGGTTATCATATTGTCTTTCTAAATCTAATCTTTAAAAGAAGTTATAGTTGCAGAATTTGCCATTGTGTACTCTGATATTAATCTTTTATAGATTTAAATGTTTTCTTCTGATGTTATAACAAAGAAATTCCTAAATGATTTCTTTTTTTTAACTGATATCTCACCTTTTTCAGCAATACACCATTTTATTCCTAAAGAATCTTGCATTAGCATTATCTCTCCCTATAAAACGAATCTTATAAAAGTTGTCTTTAACTTTTATCTTTTTAAAACAGACCTCGTAGCCCAATGGAAGCGTAAGTGATATTCAGCCATTTCATTTAAAAAAAATGCAAACAACTCAATTATATTCTTTCTAACTAGCCTAAAATCTTGAAAATCCAAACAAATCTAAAACTCACTGAGAGATCTCTCTCTGAAACTGGTAGGGCTAGCTCCCAGTTTCAAAGTGGTTGGTTAAGGTTACCTCTGATAAATTTATTCTTACTTCACAACAACCTCTGGGAATTTACAGAGTGATAACATAAATGGCGACCATACTAGGGAAGAACTGAACAAACTTTCCACCCCTTGTTTTCTTTCCCCTAGAACAAAGACAACTTTATTTCTGGAAGAAACACAAACCCTAAATTTTATCTAGAAATAATGTTCAGAGGTTGTTAAAGTTTGTATATAAATGGTTAAAATCTCCAAAGAAATAATAAAATCAACAGTTCTGGCTCCCAAAAGAATTTCTACCAGATCTCATCCTGACCCAGAACCTGCAGTAGTAATATATAACCCTGAAAGACTACTCAGGAAGAAAAATACTGCAGAAATTTCGAGGAGTAACAACCCACTTCCAAGGTCTTTTTCCATCCCAGAAAAGTTAGTCGTTCTTCCTGACCTTGAGCCTGAAATACCCTTTCAAACAAGTCTTTTCAGGAAAAAATCCATCAGTTTTGTCAGTAAAACGGTCTTCGACCAAACTGTTTTTCAGCCTAGGACCCTTGAGATACTTTCTCCTAGAGATGAAGTTGATCAACGTTTTCACCCCGAGATTGATAATCTCGAAGACCTAGTCGCAAATCTTGGTCAAGCCTTAGACAAACTTCATCTTCAACAGTCCGTCGAACTTCCTTCTTTAACTATTGCTGCAACTTCTGCTAAAACTAAACCAGGTCACTCCATTCCTCCAAGCCCTTCGTCCTTTATATCTTCAGGCATTTCCTCTCCTGTCACACATGTTGTTTTTCAGCCTCCTCCACCAATCATGGTGGCAAGATATGCTCCATTGGTATTGGTTGCTCCTTTACATGACATGCCCCAAGATTATCAAACTAGACTCCCACAGTTTGATAGTACTGGTCCCTTAAATGCACAACAACATGTTGAAAAAATGAATGATTACTTTGACCTGCAGGAAGTAAACGAAGTTGATGTGCAGATGAGATTATTTGCAAAAAGTCTAACTGGAGAAGTTAAAAAGTGGTTCAAAACTTTACATGCTGCTACCATTACTGATATTGCTAGCTTTCATCGGACTTTCCTTGATCGGTGGGAGGTAAAGAAAAATCCTCTCCAAATTCTGTTAGAGTATGAGAACATCATAAGGAACCAAGGAGAGACAGTGCAGGATTATTGCACTCGTTTCAACAATCTATATAATGCTATCCCAACTGAAATCAAACCACCACAAGGTTTGGCGTTAATAAAGTTCCCTGATGGTTTTGACGACGACATGTCATATCAATTAAGGGAAAGAAAGGCAACAACTATGGAAGACATGCAAACATGTGTCGTCAGTGTAGAAGCAAATCTTTTGGCCAGAAGGGCCAGACAGAGAACAGAAAAGAGGGTCACCATCAAAGAAGAACCTTCTACTTCCTCATCAGATGCCAAATTAGATTCACTCGCCAGAGCTATGGATAAAATGATGGAGAGACTCACCATAATTGACAGGAACCCACCTAGGGAGAACCAAGTTGCCCCTCAAATCAGAAACCCAAACTTTAGAAGAAATCCATCTTAGATCAGACAGAGAGATCCTAGAGATCAACGGGAACAAAGGGGGGTTAATCAGCAGATTAGACCACCTCTCCAGGAAAACTATGTTGATAATGGGGAGGAAGTAATTGAGGATTTTGATGATACTCATATAAATCTAATGGGTGATCATGATCACGATCATGAATCTATTTTCCTCACCCAGGAAGAACATGAAATCTTTCTCCTTTCACAAACAGAGGTAAATGAGGAAGCTGAGAAAAAAGAACAACAAGCCTTTGAGAATGCTATAATGGAGGTTCACAGGAAGTATAACTTGAGGAGTAAGAAGACTAACGAGAATTCTCCAAACAAGGCTGTTGAAACCAAGAAAACCTTAGAAAACCTTCCCAAGAAAGCCCCTGGGTGGAATGACGTTGAATCTCTTGCACAAAAAACTCAGAAATTCTTAAGAGAACAAGTCGGACAAAAGTTTCATCAACCATTCAAGCTGGTGCACCTGTCCACGGAGTTTCTATCGATAAATCAGAAGTACAGAATTTAAACAAAACCACCGCTCCTTTCAGCCTTGAAGGGGAACTAGCAAAATTGAAGATTCCCATTCCCCTTTCCGAGCTAATGAACAAGAATGCTTGCAGGTCTCAGGTGATAAAATATGTAAGCATCGAACCTGATATAGGTACCAAAGCCTTGAATGTTGGATCTGTACACCACTTTGACATAGTAAACCTTGTCGATGATCAACCTGAGCTCCTGTTTGGTCCTAAAGTTGACGGTCAAACTGATAACGGTGTCGTGGCCCCTTTTTACATCAGCCTAAATATCCATGATCTGATATTACACAATGCTATGCTGGATTTGGGTGCCTCTCACAACCTAATGCCCAAAGTCGTGATCAAAAAGTTGGGACTCGAGGTCACCAGACCCTACAAATATTTGCATTCTTTCGACTCTAGCAAGGTCAAATGTATAGGCCTGATTAAAGACTTATGCATCACCTTGGCTCAAATCCTGACGAAAAGTTTGGTGATGGACATCATCGTGGCAGATATTCCCCCCAAGTATGGCATGTTTCTATCAAGATCTTGGGGAGATAAATTGAGAGGAACCCTACAGCTAGATATGTCCTATGCCACCATTTCGGTTTTCAGTCAACAGAGAAGACTTTATAGGGAAACATTGATGAAGTATATGGTCAGTAGTCAGGAAAATCCACACAATTACCCACTATATTCCGCACACTCTGACCTGGATTCTTTTATTCTATATAATGATGGTGATCTTGAAGAACAAATCGCACAACTGGAGGATGATGCACCTGATCCAAAGGATGATAAAGTAGTTGTCAAAGTAAGAAACCCCGTGATTGAAGAAAATGAGGAATTGCCAGTAGACTTATGGAGCATGGACTTCAATGGTGTTGTGAGTAAATAAGGAGCTGGATTCGGAGTGTGGATGCATAACCACAGATCAATGTACTACGAGAATCATTCCTATAAACTGAACTTCCAATGTACTAACAACATATTCGAGTACGAGGCTTTAATGCTCGGCCTGAAATTATTGAAGAAAGTGTTGGATTACTGAGAGGGGGGGG
>SNQJ01S0093233.1:0-14318 GCA_010110895.2 Picea sitchensis
ATTAATAACTCAACCACAGTCATTGAAAGATCTTTCCGGATCAAGTGGTATCAGAGCTAGTTGACATTTGGAATTTGAGTTTTGCATGTTAGTCAGGGAAGAGCTCATCTCAAGGGAGAAAATGGCATCTACAAGAGGATTTTCTCGAGATGATAAGGAGTTCAGAAATTCGGTGTTTTCCATGGCCGAGATGGTGAAGGTGTTGTATGAAGACTACTTGGAATGAAAGAGCATGGTTCAAGTAAAAGATTCAAAGAACAACAAAGGAAAAGAATGATTGAAGGAAGTGCTTTCTACATCTGTTTCAGAAAACATATCTGAGGTATGTAGTGAAGGTTATTAATCAAACTCTCCTTCTTCTCATCAAGTTGGTTTTGGTGCATTCGAAAAACATACAAAAGGTGTAGGTTTGAGAATACTAACCAAGATGGGTTATGAAGAAGGAAAGGGCCTTGGATGTAAAGGTCAAGGCATTGTAAATCCTATTGAGGTTGAGGAAAGGCCTCGATACTTAGGATTGGGATATGGTGAAGGGGACCCTGGAGAGTCTTCCAAGATGGGTTCCAAAACTTCGGAAGCAAGTAATGCTTCAAATGGCCAACTTAAGACATTGCAGGAACACTTCACAAAAGGTAATGGCTCATCACTTCATGATCGTGGTAGTGAATTCAAGTCATCCCCAAAGAAAAGTGAAGATCAACATGGAAGGTATAATGGTCATGTTTTTACCAATTCTCCTTTTGATTATAATAAGCATAATCAAGTAATTTGGAACTTGTGGAATTGTTATCCATGTATTTATTATCATTCACCCAAACATTGTGTTTCCAAGTGTTAGAAGAGACAAACTTTGTACAGGAAACCTATGTCGACCAGGAAGGAAACACAGCATAAAGGCTCAACTCCACAATGGAAGAAACATAAGGGTAAACAAGTCTGGATGCCAAAAACTCATTGCACATTTTGCAACAAGGGTGGACATCAAAAGGCTAGTTGTTGGAAGCTTAATCTGGAGCTTCGTCCGAGGAAGGACAGAAGGATTTCCCATGTACTCATGAAGGAGGAAATATTACCAGCGAAGCAAGAGGAACATCGTGAAGAAAAGAAACCAGCCACTTGGTTTTTCTAGAAGTGGATATCTGAACTTCATTGTATTTTACTTCCATTAATGTAATCACACATGTTGAAATGATGACCTGTTATAACATCATTTTTGTACAACATTGTGTTTTGTTTTTCTCGTTATGAGTATGTAATCAGTCAAATTCCATGTTTGTAACCTTTTGGGGATGAAAAGGTTCTTTAGTGGGGAGGTGTGATCCAAAATCGGATCCAGGAGCCTGACAGGGCTAAAAAAGGCTAAAAAATGAAAGTTCTCAGAATTGGACGAAACCAATTCCATTACGACCGGCTCATCGTGTTGATTCCGGCCATATATTTACTTTCTCAAATAGTCTGTGTATACGAGAGTTATCGCACTCTGATCAGATTCCCAAACAACTAAAAAGTCAAAGGTCAATTGGCAAAAAGTCAATGTTGACATCAGCATGACGTCACCAAAGCTATTTCAGGATGCTGACGTGGTGGAGGCAGGTGATGACAAGTGGCAACCTGTGACTGGGAAGATGTTGAAGACTTGGACCAATACATTACTGACACATGGCATGTGAATTGTCAAATGTGGTGGTGCCATGTGGCCTAGGCATGGGCAGCCACGTGGCACCTAGTCATTAGTCGAAGTGGTAGGTTTCAAAAAGTTTTGGAGCCCATGGGATTCGAAACCATGACCTCTTGGTAGGCACCAAGATTTGGGAAAGGTCCAACAACCAATGCACCATGTTATTGCTTGTGTAAGGAAACAAACATTATAATATATATTGTTTATTGTATGTTAAGATTTGGCATGGAGGTGGCTAGAGCTAAGCCCCAACCCATGGTTCTATCCTGTAATGTGACCACAAAAAGGGTGCGGGCGCATTACTAAACCACCAACCCAGGGTTTCTTTTACTGCATGTAACCTCCGACTCCGACTATAGTGCTAGCATGGATATCACCATGGATCTAGCCCTGAATCCGGTGGAATCCCATGTGACCAAGACTCAGTTCATATTTTCTAGCGCGGGTTTTGGGGGCATAGTCCTATCATTTAACACCATGCGACCAGGTTTTATGGAGTAGGGGCCAACGCTTGGCCACATGAAATCATATGCCCATGTTTTAAGTGCGCGAGCTAGGTTTATGGGGCTTAACCCATATATTTTTGGATAAGTGGGTTTTATTATAATGTTTTTGGATTTTAAATTGATTTTTGGCCTGTAATAAGATGATTTGGACATTATTGGGAGATATTGGGATTTTTTTGAGCCCAAATTTTGAGAGGAAGTTGGGAAAGGATAACAAACATTAGATCTATAAAAACCAGGCCTCTTTGAGGCCATGGAGGGGATAGTCAGAGAAGAGTTATGATGAAGGGAAGCCAAGCCAAAGCCATTTTTATCCAGGGAAGTTGTTGAGGAACAAACACTTGCGGGCCATTTCTGGGAGCTCCGGTCATCCATTTTGCATGTCGTTTCTTCTGCTAGGTTCTAGAGATCTAGAAGAACATGACCAGATCAGTCTTGTAACCTAATGGCACTACTGCGACGTACTTTTTGAGCTTTGAACAGAAATAAAGAAGCCTCCCCCACTGAGACAAAGGCCCAGAGACGTAGGCAATTTTGTGTCGAACTCCGTTATCACTTCTCTTGTTATGGTTTGATGTTCTTATTGCTTCAGTTTAGATCTGTATTCTATATTATGGCTTTGATATATTCTCTCATCTTCATCCTCTTTCATTAGCTTCTTAAATGGTTAATAGTCACATGCAATTAATAACTCAACCACAGTCATTGAAAGATCTTTCCGGATCATGGAGACTCTGTATTGACTACCATCAAGTGAACAAGGAAACGATCAAGAACCAGTATCCATTGTCAAGAATAGATGATTTGTTGACCAAATGAAGGGCGCGACTATGTTTTCAAATATCGACTTGAGATCAATATATCACCAGTTACGGATCAAAGAGGAAGACAGTCCTAAGACCCCATTCAAGATGAAGTTCAAGAATTATGAGTTTACAGTTTTACCGTTTGTACTGACAAACGCCCGAGGGGTATTCAAGAGCTTGTTGAATGGGGTGTTCCGGGAATACTTGGACAAGTTTTTTCAATTATTTACGACATATTGATATATTCTTGGGCAATGAAAGAACATGACGAATATTTTCATTGGGTACTACAGTGTTTACGAGAAAACAAATTATACGGGAAGCTGTCGAAATGCTCTTTTTATGAAGAAATGATTCATTACTTAGGACATGTTATCTCCGTTGAAGGCATCATTGTGGATCCAATGAAGGTAGAGGCTATTATGGAATGACCTGCACTCAAAAGCATACCAAAAGTATGTATCTTCATGGGTTTAGCTGGATATTATCGACGGTTTGTCAAAGTTTTTTCGAAGATAGAAAATCCTATCACGGAATTGCAGAAGAAAGAAAAGAAGTTTGTATGGACTGAGAAATGCACGAAAGCATTTCAAAGGCTCAAGGAGATGTTGATGACATATCTAAAACTAAAGGTACTTGACATGGATGAGGACTTCTTGGTATGCACAAACGCATCCAAGGAAGGCTTAGGCATATTCTTGATGCAATATGGTCGAGTGATCTCTTACATCTCAAGGAAATTAAGAAAGCATGAAGAGAACTACACGACACATGATTTGGATTTATTGGCCATTGTGTATGTCCTGAGAGTGTGGAGACACTACCTGATTGGATGAAATTTTGAACTAAGGACAGACCACTGTGGGTTGCAACACATTTTTACTCAAACTGACTTGAACGCGCGACAAAGGTGTTGGTTAGAACTACTTAGCGAGTACGATTTTGAGATTACCTACATAAAAGGAATGGTGAACAGAGTGGTCGATTCGTTGAGTCAGAGACCACACATATTTTCGGTGATATCTCTTCAGATGAATATTCAGAAAATGATTCTAAATTTACAGTGCAATGATGACTGTAATAAATAGGTTAAGGAAAATATTGAACGAGACACCATGTTGGTACCTAGGTTTGAATGATATACTTTGGACAACGACGGATTGATGAGGTATAATAACTGGATTTACGTACCGCCTAACAACGAATTGAGAAGTTTATCTTAAGTGAAGCTCATAGATCAGTGTACATGGTTCATCCAGGAGTCACGAAGATGAGGGAAGACCTTAAGCCCTTATTCTTCTAGAAAGGAATGAAGACAGACATAGTTAGCTACGTGGCGAGGTGTCTAGAATGTCAGCAAGTGAAGGTTGAACATAGACATCTAGCAGGATTACTATAGCCACATGCTATTTCATAATCGAAATGGTAGGTCATTTCGATGGACTTTATTGTGGTATTGTCGTTGATGGCAAGGAGGCACGACTCGATTTTCGTAGTAGTTGACACTTTGAAGAAGAGTGTCCATTTTATTCTTGTGCATATGACGTATCAGGTGCTAGACATAGCTAGATTTTTTATCCGTGAGATTGTGAGATTGAGTGGAGTGCCTAAAAGGATCATATCCGATTGAGGGTAGGTTTTTACAGGACAATTTTGGACTAGTTTCGAAGAGGCCTTGGGAACCCAACTTAACTTTAGTACAACTTATCACCCTAAGAAAAAAGGAAATATTGATGGAACGAACCAAATTTTGGAAGATATGTTGCATATGTATCTGTTAGAACAACATAAATGTTGGGAAGATTTCTTGCCACTGGTAGATCTTGCGTGCCACAACAACTATCAAGGTACTGTTAAGATGGCATTGTTTGAGTTTCTCTACAGGTGACCATGTCAGATGCCATTGATTTGGGATCGACTTGAGGATAGGGTCTTGGTGGTACCAAAAAAGATCCAAGAAATGGAAGAACAAATGAAAATGATAAGACAAAGGATTAATATGTGCAAGATCGACATAACAGTTATGTTGATGCACATCATGTTGACCGCAACTATAATGTTGGCAATCGAGTTTTCTTATGGGTGAAACTGCACAAGATTTTGATTAAGTTTGGAAAGGGTGCTAAACTCTCTCCTAGGTTGTGGGGCCTTTCGAATTGGTGGAAAGGAAGGGACCTGTGGCCTATTGACTGGCCTTGCCTCATTCTTGGATGAGTATGCATGATGTTTCTCCTGTATCTATTTTGCGACATTATGTTAGAAATCCTACACATGATATTGACATGAGTTCCTTGCGATCAGGTCAAGGTACAATGTGATAATTATAATCCACATTCGGCTACCTGGGATGATGCATATGATATATGCCAGCAATATCCATATTTATTTGATAGCTAAACATTTAGATCTTGTCAAATGATTTATTTATTACATTTATATACTGTACAACTTTGGGACGAAGTTTAAAACAAGAGAGGGTGTATTTAATATCCCGCTCTTGCGAGAACATGTTATTGAATTATTATTTGAGGACACTTGCATGCAAGTGATCCGATTTAGTATATGGTTGCCTGTTCCACTTATGGATTCTTATGATGATGTTAATGGATTATGATGTTATGTTGTTTAATATCTATGTATTAACAGATGCTATTTACGATTTTCCCCTAAGTGTGCATGACACTTGACAGATTGAGGATGTCGATGGAATCACTAGACCTCCTTAGACTCCAGATTGAGTTAGGGAGTGGATTATTGATTTGGGTACTTTATTTACGCATATGTGTCATATGATCAGGTATATTATGATGTTGTTTATTTGTCATTGACAATGTTTTGTTGATGGATGCAGGCTGACGGTTTCTTGCCAATCAGACTCACATGAGTAAAGGGACCATGCACACCAACCTGATATTGAGGGAGAGGTGTGGCATAATCCCTGTCACAACCTACTAGCACTCCCACCATGGCTCGAATTATAGGTTAATGATTACCTAGTTCAAGAGATCCATGATGTCATGAGAGAAGAATGAGACATTTTCTCATGAATATTCTAAGGGGCGTGCAATAAGGCAAATTCCTTATTCCTTAGAGGCCCTTAGTCTCTCACAAGGTCGCCTGAATGGAGAACTGACTCCATGGGTTGGAAAACTACCAAAACTAGTCAAAGGCGAGTGGCACCCTTGGAGCACGAAGTGTGTCTTGAAGGGCACATCACAAAATTAAAATTTGAATCAAATGTGAGTTGAACCCTTGGAGCACTGAGTGCGTCTTGAAGGGCACGTTGTAGAATTAAAAAAAAAATGAGTCAAGAATCTAAGTGGCTTAGAAAACTTTGAGTGAATGTTAAACCTTGCAAAATCTTGAGCACTTGCCGAATTAATTAATTAACTAAAGAATGAATTTAATAAGCTCAATCCCTAAGGGTCTAGGAATTTTAAAATAAAGATTTAACTAAGCCTAAGTCTAAGTGAGAGAAAAGACTAAAAATTAAATTTTTAAAATAAATAATGAGGGGATGAAATAAATCAAATTAAGAATCAATGAAAATAAAAATAAATCTAAAGGACTGATTAATAAACTTGTGCAAGTAAATACAAAATTAGAAATTAAAATGAAAAAGGAATAAAGCATACAAGAATGTGTAAGCATAGAAAGGTATCTAGATTCTAGTATAACTAGAGAACATTCCTACTTTAACTCAACTATGTTTTAGAAAGGCATCAGACATAAATGGGAAATAAAGGGAATAAAGGGACACCTAGGGGTGATTTTAGGAGTGCTTTTAGGATGGGCGAGGGAAATTGACATTTAATTTAATTAAATTGTGGATTTATTGGTGAAACTAAGGGAATGGGTGACAAGTGTATGGGGATAATAATTCCTAATTAATTTAAAAAAAATAAAATTAAATGTGCAAATGACAAGTTGTCAATGAGGAAATTCTATAAAACAAATGGCTAAGAGGAGGAATGGAGGACACCGATTGTGAGTAAGTTTATGCTGCATAAATTATGATTGTTTTTACTTGTGAGAGTTGAGATACCCATCTCGAGAGAGAGAGTGGTGGCTCTACCTTGTGAGGCAAGCTACGAGCTAGAGGATTCTAGTTGTGGGTGTGCGTGGACCCTTTGTGGCTCGGGGGGATAAGGGGGAAGAAGAGTACCCTTAGTTTTGGTTGGGAGGTATCGGTGAGGTGTCAATGGTTATCAAGCAAATGAAGGAAGGGAACGCCCATCACCAAGGATCGCCATCAAGCCTATCTCCATTGGTCACGATATTTTCATGTGCGTTGCAATGTATTAAGTTGTTATCGTATTTTCATTTGAGTTGAAATGTATTAAGTTGTTGTTGTATTTTCATTTGACTTGCAATGTATTAAGTGTTTATTGTATATATTTTGGGGGTAATATCTTCATTTTGATTATGGAGTGTGTTTTTCCTTTCTTCTCTACGTTTTTCCCCAAGGATTTTTCCTAGATTCGAGTTGCCTCATGGCGTTGTATGTCTCTTGAATCATCTCTAGTTATTTCATTTAAATTTCACCCTTTCTCCTAGAATTTTCTTCTGCCCTTTGCTTGTTGCAGTGATAATTCGCCTAGCCATGGGTTCACTCCTAGAGTTTATCCCTTGATGTACGTTTTGATTTATAAATTTCCCTTAATGAAATCGTAGATGGTGTTCTTCTTCGTTTGAGGTAGTCACTTTCCCAACGAACCCTTGTTCTCCATGTTTTTTTTAAATTGCCCAGCTCTTCCCTCTTAAAATTTTCTAAGTTTCCCTCTTAAAATTTTCTAAGTTTGACTAGCTAGTCTGTGATATTCTTCATGGTTTAACCTTGCGATTTCCTTTCAAGATCTCTGTGTTTGGTATGAATTCTCTGAGAATTTTAATGGGTATTGTTGTTCCTGAGTTTATACTTTAAGGTTGTAAAGTATACCATCAAGGCATCCATAAAAGTAAAGGTAATTAAAGGATAAGAATAAAAAAGAAGGATAAAACAGAATAAGTTTCTCAACTATCTATGTCTAGCTTCCCGTTATTCTTGGATGTTGATATCTCTCTCAATAACAACCCATGAACGTTCTAATTCATCCCGGGTAGTTGTTGTCTGTAGGATAGTATTAAATAGGTTTAAAGCAATACTGGTTTGATCTTGAAGACCACGTTCTATGTTGGGTTGTCTGCTATTTGGGACAGTCATGGAGAATAAGATTTTATTTAGTTGTGAAAGAATTCGATAAATTGTTAATTCGGTTTTTTAAAAGATGAGAATATGAAAAATAGTTTTGAAATTCTAAATAATAACATAAATACAGTTGAGGTCGTTTCCTGGACTTGAAGCAATTTGAGAATTGTAAAATAACAAAGAAATATTATTGAAAAATATGAGGCTTTAATCACGAAAGAATCTCATATTGTAACAGGAAATAAAGAAGAAAACGAGATTTCTAATGAAGCGTTAAATATCATGTTTCAAATGATCTACAGGTCTTAAAATTACTAATAATAATTTCAGAGGAAAAGATGTAAATAATTTGATAACCAAATCAATCTAAATTATAACAGATGTATAAAATAAACTTCAAATTGATAATTCATTAGAAAGACATTGAAAGAGAAACATAGAAAAATATGGTAAACAGGGTTAAAGAACACATAGCTACAAGTTGGCAGGATTCAGAATCTCGTCTGTATCATATATCATAGTGAATGGAAAATTTTCTTACAATCAGCTCTCTCCAAAAACCCAAAAGCCCTTTCTCAATCTTCTCAAAATATATTTATACATGATCATCAAATATTTTCCTGTTGGTGATTAACCAACTTCCTAAGACTATGGTTACATGGATGAATCATGTCAAACCGTTTACATTTCTTTTCTAATTTCTAATGATGAAAATATTCAAAAGAGTACTTTTATGTTGGTGTTGATGAACTTCCTTCTTCCGCCTCAAGACAGTGAATACATTTTCCCAAAAACTTCACCAAAACTTTGGGAACGCCTGGTATCTCTTTTGCCTCAAATATGAAGAATATTTTCTGTAATTCGGGCAAGCGATATTCTATTATCTTCCTCGTGAACTTAATAGTTTGCAACTTTAAGTTCGGTATCACCATCCATTTGTCAATTTCTGAGATATTGATTGCGTTAATTTTTGGGATCTCTACCTTCATTTCCTCCAGATCCTCCTTGAACCTTAGCTGGTGCTTGACAATGTTGATCTCTCCTAATAACCTAGGACAACCATTTTTTCCAATATTCAATGAAATCTTTTCTAAGAGATAAAAAATCCCTTGACAATCATCATTGACATCTCTGGTTATTCTTTTATTTTCGTCCAGGTCTGATTCCCACAATTTGAGTATTACATCTCCTTTAACCTATTCTGAAATGGATAGTTTCTGAATCTTTTCGACCTCTTCCTTTGTTGAAAGGGCTACTGCTTTATGGAAAGTTGTTCTGGACGCTTTCACTTCTCTTTCTTTCTGGAGAACATTCTCCAAATATTTATTTGTTTTCTGAAAGTAATTCTGGATAACTTCCAGTTTTAAAAACACTTTCTGTTGTTCCTCTTCAATTTTCAAATGTATTCCCAATACATGAGCTTGGAAAATTTCAAGCTCTACGACTTGAATTGAAATAATGTTAATTTTATCTCGTAATTGTTTATTTACTTCTTCCTGCTTTATGACCCGTGCCTGAGTAACCAATATTGTCTGATTAGCTTCCTCTAAGCTTGTTTTCATTTTCTGAATCTCTTGAATATATTTTAGTCTAGCTTGTTCTAGACCCCTTTTGATTCCCCAACTGATATTTCTTTCGGTTTCTTTCAATTTATCTTGTAGTTGAGCTATCGTTTGGTCTTTTTATTCCATCATAGTTGTCAAATTGCCCAAAAATATAAATTTGCCAATGTTATATCTCCCATCGTGCCTGTTATCTATGTAGCAAATCCTCCATCTTTAAGTTTCTTTCCATCTATAATGACCCTATGTTTTCTAACCATCCTATCTCCTCTTGGATGGATTTCCTATTTCAAGATTGCCCTTCTCTTTTTACTGAAAAAATAGTTTGATGAAGGAATCACATCTCTAGAAATTGGCTCCAAATCACTGACATACAAATCTCCCTCGTGGGGGTTTCCATAAGTGGACTGCAATGGAGTCAAGGAAGTAATGGGACTTCCAAGTTCAGTCGATGTTGTTCCTCTTGTCTTTTCTGGGACATCCTTAAGGATTTCAGGGGATGTTTCTAGCTCCTTTCTCTTCCCTGCCTCTGATTCTTTTGTCTGGGAAACTTCTGTGTCTTATGAAGGTATTCCAGTATCCTTCATCTTGCCTTTAGTATTTTCTTTGTCCTGTATATTTGTTTCAAATCCTGGGGGAGACCCTTCCTGCCTAGGAGGTGGAGTCGTAGCTTCTCCCTGCAAACTTTTGGGTAAATAGCTTTGCCTATGGCTCTTGAATGACGCGAAACCAATCAGTGAATCAGGTGGCAGGGCCTGTACTCTGTTCAATACCTCTTCATATGATTTAACCTCCTTGAATACGTCATCATAGACAGATGTTTCATGCTCATAGGCTTTTAAATTACAATGCATCAAATGTTTGCTTATTAATTGATAGGGATCATACTTTCTGTGTTCAATATCTACCAATTTTACTTCTTCTAGTGATTCAGCCTCTACTTTAGAATGACCTAGATTCAGTAATGAAAATTTCCCGACATGTACAGGGAAAGTTGGCCATGACTTCTTCTGAGCTGCTTTTATCTCTAATCCAATGCCGCCTTTTACTATCTGGTGGGCTACCTCTCTACACACCAATTTGTCCGGTAGGAATTTAGGGAGTACATGAGGGGGAATATAACAACCATAAACCCTAATGTAGGAAAAATTCTCATCAATAAAACGGTCGGCTATTGCTTTAAGATTTTCTGTGACTGTATTAGAAATGTGAGGAGGTTCTCATCCCAAAAATATTTTATGCATCGGAATTATAACAAAATGACAAATTTCATAAAATGCGTCCTTAGCATTTTCTTCCCAAAGGGCGGAATGGTATTCATGAATGGGTTCTGGATAGGTTATGTTCCAACTCCAATTAATTAAGGGAAAAGGAGTGACATAGCAGATTGCATCCATAATGTATGCTGACATGTAAAAGGCCACTGATTGTCCCTTTCATTTTGCAACTTCGTAGTTTGAGATTTCTTGTGTTAGGTTATCCAACAAAATCTTAATCCAGTTAAAAGCATACCCTTCTGAAGCTTCTTCTAAAAAGGGCACCCAATCTGCATGAAAATGGCAGGGATCTTTTCTCCCTAAAAGTCTACACAACATAATGGCTACGTAGACCATGTATTCATTCAAGGATGTTGTAGCATAAACCCCATGAGTATCGGCTCTAAATTTTGATGGACACCTCCACCATTCTCTAATTATATCAGGATAAGTCTGATCTACCTCAGTGCATTCTTTCCTCTGAAACTCTGCTAAAAACTCGGCATTAAAAGTATGTTTAGGATTTGGTAAGAGTTTATACACTACTTGTTTGTGTTCTGGCCTAAATGAGCCGATGATGACTCCTTGATCGTTTAATATGCTCCTCGTCAGGATATCGACCTTTTCTAGGGCCCAACTGATCATATCATTGTATGCCACGAGCCGAGGGAATGCAACGATCTTATGAAGCTCTGATTCAACTATGTCCCGATAGTGATTCTCAGAATCAGGATGAGCATTCTTGAGTTCACATTCCAGAAATTCAAAAATTTGAGTCCAAGACTTAATGGAGTCTATAGCGTGTGGCGTGATGTTGGAGATGATATCTCCTTCCTGTGTATCTTCACTCTTCTTCGGTGCCATGAATTTACATTAAATGGAAAACCTGTCACATAAAATGAATGAATGAGCTCAGTTGAGTATTTCTTGTGCTTGATAAAATGAAAACACAGACATTCAAATGCTCTTTTAATTCATTTAAAAGTGACGAGATTGACACAACTGACAAGAATTCAAGGCATTTAATGCAGAAGATATTTTACTGAGATACACATTAGTACCACGTATCACCAATGATTCATTATTTAAATGACTGTATTTTAGTGCCTTTGGATTTTAAAGAAAACTCGGGACATTTTACTCAATCGGAAACCGAAACATGAACGAAACCTTAAAAAATGATTATCATTAATCATGCTTTGGAAAAAGGTTAATTGGTGCTAATCATAGATTAAGACTGAAGATTTTTTTTTTCGGGATTTCGGGGATCGTGTTGTCGAGAAGTATGTCATTGATGAAATCCAATCTCCGAAATCGCGAAATCACGACGTGTTAATTAAGACTTAAACGTTTTAGCAAAGTGATTGATTGATTTCGCGATTCGGGATTTCGGGGATCATTTTGACAAGAAGTATATCATTGACGAATCCCGATTTCCGAAGTTGCGAAATCGCGACATGTTTTAAAAATAGGACTTAAATTCATATTAATTAACTAACTAATCAGGGTTAAGGATAAAACAAAGTTAGTTTGGTTTAACACAAATTATGGATTGAGATTTCGCGATTTGGGATTTTGGGGATCATTTTGACAAGAGATGTGTTATCACTGAACCCTGAATCTCGAAATCGCAAAATGATTAACTTAAGCCTTAACTTTTTGCGTTAGAGAATTAATTAATTAGCATTTAAACTAAATCTCTTTATTTCGGGAAATCGAGGATCGGGATTTCGCAATTCAATTTGTATTGAAAAATATGTTTTCAGCAACCCCCGAATCCCGAAAACTCTTTAAAGTTAACCTTAAATCCGTTAGTTTTAAAGCTTATCATGATTAAAATAATTTTATTAAAAATGCGTCGGGATTCTTATAATGTTTTTAGGTTTTTTGCCTTTTATTATTCAAATAATTGAGTTCTTCGGGAAATCAGTACCGTGCATTTGGGAATGATAACGAAACTTGCATTTTATGAAAAGCTGAAACCTGAAAAATAGAAAGTTTAGGTCTTAGGGATAAAAAAATTTAAGAATTGTTTCAACAGGTATTATATCCTTTCTATTTTGATTTCATTATCTCTGTGTTTGGCAAGCATTCTCTGCAACTTAATCTTAATGCTCAACAATGTTTACCTTTATTCACAACATTTTTATGGAGATCCCAAGGCTCTGTGCCTCCCTTTGCTCTATATTTTTTACCATGTATTTTCACCATGCATTTTACACCAGGCGTTACCCAACGAACTTACTCAGCCACCTCTTCTTTATTACCTGGCGTTTTTACTTAGAAAAACATCAGCTTTACCTTAAGTTTTTGCTCAAAAACATTTTTGAACTTACTTAGACACCTCTGCTTTATTACCTGGCATTTTTACTCAGAAAAACCTCTTCTTTACCTTTCGTTTTTGCTCAGAAAAATTTGTGAACTTACACAACCACTTAGGTTTTATTACCTGGCATTTTTACTCAGAAAAAACTCTGCTTTACCTTTTGTTTTTGCTTAGAACATCTACATTTTTACTTACCCAAATAATCAACACTTGAGGGTGCCTCCTGTAAGGGTTTACCCTTGATTTTCATGCATTTTTATTGAGAAAAGGATGGCCAAGCATGGGTTCCATTACACAACACCTCAACCCCCAAAACTCTGTGATTTTCCTGAAGAATTCTCCTTACATTGCACTTGGAAACTCACCCAATCTCTACGTTGTATCCTTACCTTATCTACACTTCTCCTGTGCCCAACATATCGTGGCCTCCATATTATATTATCTCTATATTATGCTTCCATTTTAATAATCTCTGTGTATGATATTCAGGACGCCCGGGCCGTCTCTTCCTGACTCCACCTTCAGCAGGATCGTAACTCCGCTCCTAGTTTCGAGATTGAGAGGCTAAGAAGATTTTTCATTACTGCTCCCTCCAACGTACTCGGATGGTTGGACATTTGCATTTTCTAGGAAATCGATTCTCTTAAATTTAAAAAATTCCCTCCCTAGCTCATTTATTGTGGCGAAATCCTTCCCTCCAGAATTACATTTTCCACGAAGAATTGATTGCAAACCCTTGTCAGCAATCTAGTAGTAGTGGAACCTTTTAATTCCTTATCTAAATAACTGGTTATTTTCCTTGAGAGGCCTTCCTCAGTGAGAAATATTGACATATGGCGGGGTCATTGTTCGGATTGCGTTGGTGGTGTATTGATGTTGATGACCTAAACTCGTTGGTAGTTGGATCCTTATTCACCATTAATTATGTTTTTCCCTCGTCAAGGTTTTGTTTGGAATTAAAATTTATTAAATAAATTTATGTCGTCACTTGTCATC
>SNQJ01S0093233.1:38314-70609 GCA_010110895.2 Picea sitchensis
GTTTAAGCTTTTATACAACTGATTCACCCCCCCCCTCTCAGTTGTTTTAGTATTTTCAACAATATGAAGCCAAGATGGCCAACATTAATTACTAGGGGAAGAATCCCCTGCAAGAAAATCACAATCCATTAGAGAAGAGCTTAGAAAGATGCATCCAATAAGATGAGATGCTTGTGTATGGTTGTAACCTATACTGTGGTGCTTACTTATAGAACTATTATGTGATGGGAAAATATAGCTGACTTATCCCATGATTTATTAGATATGAGCATAGTACTGGAGATCAGATATCGCAGTGAGTGAAATATGGAAAATGATATTGATACCCACCAATTGTATCTTCCAGTGTAATTATTATCAATAATTAGTCATAGATAATATTGATAGACCATGCCACATGGTTCTATGATGTTTTCGATAGCCTTTCTCATGAGGGAAAAAAACCATTGAGATCTAATTTAATTGATTTTCTTAAATAATCTACGGGAATATGTGACTTCAATATTCCTTGTGTCTCCAAATTCTAAGAATGCATGAAATTTTGGATGATTTCATGGGTGATGTCATAAATGTACGATGGAGACATGTCACATTATCATTGGTCCATGTGGCTTCCCATATGGCATGTTTGTGAAACCTGATGTTGGTTGGTTGGTCCATATGCCTCCTCATTAGAAATAGTCACCTTTGTATGCTTGAGTGGATGGATATGACTAGGAAGTGTGATTTAAAATATATCAGGCCATTTCATGTCTAGGTGGAGACTTGGCTATCTGTGATTCGTCCACCTCATCTCCCAACTCTTGTTGAATGAACAATTGGCTGTGTGGCCTCCATAATATCGTTAGTGATATTCACATGGAAAAATGAGTGGTTTTACAATAAGGTAAAACCATGTGAAACCAATGAAATTTAGCCATGTATCACACTCCAAAATCACCTATCGCATGCCCAAATCTCCATAAAGATTGAGCGAGTTGTGAATTCAAAGCATGTTATATGTTGTTGATTATGTGAGGTGGAATGAAATTGTATCTAATTCGTTGATATAGATCCATTGATGATGGTATTGCAATGATGAACACTAGCCCTTGATCACAATCGCCCTGATCATTGATTGATCCAGGTGGATATTGGTGGCCACCCACCTATTTTAACTAGCTCCTCTTGACCGTTTTTAGTTCAAAATGTTCTTCTGTATTTCTTTGTAATTGTGGGTTCTACACTTCCAAGTTTGTATGAAGCGCTACACATATTCCATATGGATATTGGTGGCCTCCCATCTAATCAAACTAGCTTATTTTGTATGTTTTCATGTCACCACATCTTGTTGTACTTCTAGGACCATTTTGGGGCCCTAAACATTGTTTTTTTGGCTCACCATAGTCAAACTATAGATGGAGTCAAACTTTGATGGATTAATGTGTATTTCTCTAAAATACCTTTCTAGTAGGCTATCACAATCCTAAAATGGAGGTCGTATGCAAAAGTTATGACCCTGGGAAGTTGAGGTACCAACTTAACCATAGGGGTCCACATAACTTTTGGCGTTTCATCTCCTAGGGTTAGGTTTTTGAATGTCTAGGGTTTTGGAGTTCATGAGTAATATCAAAAAGGAATCTGGAGCCTCACTGTAATCATTCTTCTTAGAAGGATGCACAGAGCAGCCACATCTCTTCTTTGAGATAGCTACCACCATTTGAGCAAGTGTTTTAGTTTAGTAGTTTTATAGTTTCAACTTATTTCATTTATTCAATAGAAGATACTGTTCAATGGATATTTTTGTTGTTCTTCATATCTCTATGTTTATTGTATTCAGTCTGTTAATCAATTCATTCCACTCCTGTTGGCCCTTGGTTATGGAAGAAAGTGAAGATCAAGGAAGAAAAGGCAAAATGCGAACTACGTGGAGGACATAGTGACTGTTACTAGGTCGAAGTGAGAAAAAGAGTAGAAAAGATGGAGCAAAGTAAGAGAAAGAAAGATGTTGGATGTGGAGATCAAGGATGATATATCATCAAGGAATATGTATCATGGACAACTTAGAAAGTGGAAAAAGATACCATTGGATGCTTTGGAGCACCACGCGAGAAGGAAGGAAGGACAGGCTGGTGAAGCCCTGAAAACATGGGTCAAGTTGATCTAGGGTTTTAGACACCTAGGGTTTTGACACTTAGTTATCGACCTAAGGGTTGTCGGTGAGCTATTGTAATATATAAATATAGGTCTTAAGGACCTAGTATGGGTTGGTACTAAGTTGATTGAGGATTCATTACTATTGTGTGATCGAGTGAGTACTATTGTGTGAGAGAGAAGTGTTGAGTGTAGAGCCTTATGGTATTGTAATATCTTCAGTTGGGTGTGAAGATCAGTCCTACAGCTGGGTGTGCAGGAAGGGGAGAGATAGAGAAGAGAAGAAAAAATATCTGTTAGCTGAGAGCACAGATAAGAACTGTATGCTTCATCTTAATATATTATAAAGCACAGTTCTATGAACGTAGCCCTAGAGAGCGGGTGAACCATGTATATCTTGTGGTGTGTGTATGATTGATACTCTGTCCTTTTTCATTTGATATACTGCTATTTGCATTACTGTGTTAGATCTAATGGATAGTTTTACGGAGTAGATATGAACTGGTAAGTGATATATATAAATGTTGTATTTCTCTTGTATTAGATCCACTTGGTATTCCCTTTGGTTGTAGACATATTTGTCCAGCAACTCCCCCATAGCTACCTCGGCTGAGACTACGTCTACCTCGCAGGTGTTGCTAAAAGGGCCAGTAGTTAGGTCTTGTTGGTGCACTCTTGGAATTGAACCTTGGGTCTGCCCCTGTGCCAACAAATGGTTTTGTTTCCATGACTGGAATCTTCTTGAGGGAATGTCAAGGTGGTTTCCATCAAAGACAAATATTCAGAAGTGGATAGAAGATCAAGAAAAGGACTTCGCTGAAGCCCAGAACAAGAACCCTAATCTTATTACATAAGATTGGATGGAAAGATATATCTTTACTGATATACACGAGATTTTATTTGGAGGAATCCATAGAGAGCTATACGAGTGGCTAGCTAGGTTAGAAGATACCCAATTTGAGATCAGATCTAGGCCACCTGTGGTTTAGACGTCGGCGCTGGTCAAGAAGGTCAAGAGAGTTGATAACGTTGTGTCAAGAGTAGTAGATCATTGGTTTGATAGTAACATTGGAGGGTATATTACTGAATTTGTTGTTGACAGAGTAGAATCATATAGCCAAGCAGAGAGATATTTCATTAAGGGACCTAGAGGAAAATTTTTACATTTTCTAAAGTTGAAGATCAAGATGTTATTGCATGAGAAGAACATATTGAAGATACAATAGTTTGTTGGATTAAAGAGATAATGTTCAATAACTCAGACATCGACAATGACACAGAGGCTAGACATACGCGCAATGGGAGAGTGTTCAGAGAAGTTCCTCTTGCGAACCTATTTAAGAAGAATTACGGGGAGGAGGGTTTCTATAGTGGAGAAGAGGCAGATCTGATGAACGAAGAGCATTCAGAGTCTGCTAGGCTAGAGGAAGGGAAAGTTGAAAAACCTCAACGGGAAGATCTAGAAGCTTCAAGAACTGCACAGATTGTTGAAGTAAGTACTATTACTCCTCCCGTTGATTTAGCATCATTAAGCAATCAAACTAATCAGAGTCACCTGAGCGTTTAGAGCACTGTCACTAGTATCCCAACACCTACTCAATTAGGAAACTGAGGAATATCTATGGCAGATGAGATGAGGTTACCCACCTTCAAAGGAGATGGATCTGAAGATCCTTTTCAACACTGGTTTCTCTACGAAGCCATATGGAATATTAAGAACATCATCGACGAAGATGTCAAACGAACTCAGTTTAGTACTACCCTAAGAGACTACACACTGAGCTGGTATATGAAGTTTGTTAAGGGAATTTCCTAGCCTAAATTGTTGAATGAGATCAAGAATGCATTGATTGTCGAGTTCAATAAACCCAAGTCAAAGTCACAGTGCATTATAGAACTAAAAGAAATCAAGCAGAGAATATTTGAACCGGTATGGGAGTTCAATGAGAGGTTTAAAACCTTGACGAACCACTTGAGTTTCCAGATCCTAGATGAGCAGAAAAAGGAATGGTTCATTGTTTCCCTCTTACCACACATCAGAGTTCCCCTAATGCAACAGAATATTGCTTCATGGGATGAGGTGTTGGAGATCGCCATGAAGCTAGAATCATCCCCTATGGGAGAATCCAATTCAGGTATGAGCCAAATCTTGAGTCAGCTAACTAGTTTGTCTCTACAGGTTGAAGATATGAAGAAAGACAAGGGAAAAGACAAAAGAGAAGAAATATGGTGTATTACATGAAAATCAGAAGGCCATGACAAGGAACACTGTCCCCTATTTCATGAGTAATTGGACTCTAGAGCTCTGAGCCCCTTGAAGCAAGTTACCCTACCTTGGTGCGAGGTATGTAGAAATAGACATCACCCTGGTGAGTTCTATTACATGAAAAAATATGTTCATACACCCACAAATTTGTATTGCACATTTTGTAAGTCCATGGGGCATGATGATAGGGACTGTAGGGTTTACAAAATCATGCATGAAAGGTCAAGGGATATATACAAAATTCAAGGCAAAGTACAACAAGAAGGAAACACTACACAGTATAATGCCCCTAGGAGAGGAACCTTCAACCCTCATGGTGGATTCTGAGGAAGAGGAAGAGGAGGAAGTATGGGTCGAGGTCCAGGAGAGATAATCTGTTATAACTACTCATGGCCAGGACACTTGGAAAGGGACTGTCAGAAACCTCGTACCACTTGTAGCTATTGCAACTCCTTCGAGCATGCTATTGAGGAATGTCTAACATTGTTGGCTAAACTTCAGGAGAGACGGGGACCTCAGCAGAACATGTAAATAAAATCAATCAAAGAAGAACCTCATGGAGCAGATCCTAGAGTGGTTGTTATGACTCGAGAAGGCGTTATTATAGGAGAAGATAGAATGACCCAAGGAAAGACTACAGAAGAATCAGGAATCAGGAAAGCTACAGAGAAGACACAAACTTTTGATGCAAAGAAAGAAAAACAAATGTTCGAGGAGGAAAGAAGATAATTCATGGGAGACCAAGTTTCTTCATCAAAGACACAACCAAAAGTAAGAGAATGTGGAATGCCTCTAGAATTTGATCAGTCTACTTCGCTCGGAGATGGAAAAGAGGCAAGTAAACTTGTCAGTTTCTTGTATACGTTTATAGAGTTGATTAAAGATGAGAGAGCCATACAAGAACTGCAAAATTTGGTCAGACGGTATGAAATAGGAAGGGTAGATCCTTTACTGAATAAAGAAGTACATCAACTATCCAAGAATATAAGCACAAAAAAGGAACTACACCTGAATTCTCAGATTGGAGAGTATGATATAGACTATGTGGTCCTTGACTTAGGGTCAAAGGTCAATGTCATGAGGAAGCAAACCTGGGCACTAATGGGAAACCCTAAGTTGATCTATTCCCCTATCATACTTAGGATGGCTAATCAGCAAGCTATAAGCCCCTTTGGAAGATTGGAACATGTCCCTGTGGACATCGATAAAGTGAGGATGTTTGCAGACTTCAAGGTAATTGAGATAGTTGATGATAGATATCCTTACCCTTCGTTGTTAGGAATTGATTGGGCTTTCAATAATTCCACTATGGTTGATTTAAAGAAAATATGAATGACGTTTGAAGGAGATGGCCTTAGGGTCATCGCACCTTTAGATCCCAATGAAGGTCGGCAATACATAAATCCCATCAGAGAAGAAGATCTGGCATATGAACTAGAAAACATATACAAATTAACAACCAGACAGAAGGATTAAATTAATCCTATGACAGATGGAAATTTGAGCTGGCGAAGTGACAGTGCATGTTCATCAGATTCATAAGAAGCACTGGAGAACTGGTAGAACAAAATGTATGAAGTATCTACAAGGATATGTGCTAGATTAACCAGAGAAGTACATTGGATCGACACAATAGTAAGTAATTTACCCACCTTTGATGGTCTGAATCCTTTAGAAACCTTCTTGTCAGAATTTGAAGAAAGTGTACCAACACAACAACAATTTTTGGCAATGGATGAGGCCTTGAAAGCCACATGAGCAATATGGTGGGGGACACACAAAAACAACATTACAGAATGGGTAAAATGTCGTACTCTAATGACAACATGATTCTCGAAGTTAGATACACAGTTCGAAGTTGTCCAAAGGACTATGTGATAAGTTGTGAGGAAGCATGGAGCAACATTCCTTAAGAGAAGTGGGTGCACAAATTCGTCAACACGCTGGACACAACCCCTATCAACTGGTACCTTCAAGTAGAGTTGTGCCTCATCATTGCAGATTAGGAAGGTATGAATCAGAACTTTGTTACTACCTTTTTATTCAAAAGCCAATATCCTACAGTAGATCAAGCATTACAGGGTGTAAGACATAAATTCTTTGAGGAGGCACCTAGCCTCCCTTTGGAACAAGAAGAGGAGAAATGCACTGCACCTCTCCTGAAACTGCAAGGTTGTTACAACATCAATACTGATGAAGATGATGATCCTAGGAAGGTGAACATCGCAGAAACAAAAGTTTAGAGAGATGTGGAAGGACCAAGAGTTGAGCTACCATTTATTGGACAGCCTATCAATATCAATAAAGTCAATATTGGAACAGAGAAAACACTGAAGCTTGCAAATGTTGGAGATTATTAGGATGCTTCCACTATTGACAAGATCACAAAATTGCTACATGAGTATCAGGACTTGTTTCCAATCAAGTTCACTGATATGAAGGGAATTAAAGGGCCTATGGGAGAGATGAGGATCCCTTTGAAATTGGATGCAAGACCAGTCAAACAGAGACCCTACAGATTGAAACCTAAATACAAGGAGAAAGTGAGTATTGAGCTTGATAGAATGTTGGAAGCAAGGATTATAGAACTTGTCGAAGAATCGGAATGGATTATCCCTATGTTGGTACAAGACAAGAAGAAATGAGAGATTAGAGATCAGGATCTGCGTAGATCTTAGGAAGCTAAACAATGGTTGTTTGCATGACCGCTTCCCTACACAATTCACTTATGAAGTGTTATATAATGTAGGAGGCTAGGAGGTATATTCTTTTACAGATGGATTTTTGGGATACCATCAAATTCGGATTGCCAAGGAAGATCGCCATAAGACCACCTTTGCCAAAAAATGGGGATCCTACAAATATACAGTAATTCTGTTTGGATTGAAGAATGCCCCAACCATATTTTCCAGGTTGGTGGTAGAAGAATTCAAGGAGTTTCTACATAAATTTCTAGAAGCATACTTTAATGATTGGACTATCTTTAGTTTATTGAAAAATCATATTGAATGTTTAAGGCTAATGTTGGACAAGTGCACGCAGTGTCATATTTACTTAAACCTAAAGAAGTGCATTTTCTTTTCACCATTTGGAGTGTTGTTAGGCTATATTGTATGCAAGCAGGGATTGTTGGTAGATCCATATAAAATTTCCATCATAGTTGATCTACCCCCTCCTACTTCATTCAAACAGTTGTGCACTGTGCTGGGACACACTGGATATTACAAGAATTTCATTAAAGGCTATGCTCAGATTACAACACCCATGGAGAAGATTTTGAAGAAACACTGTCAATTTCACTGGACAGAAGAATGTTAGCAGAGCTTCGACATGTTAAAATGGAAAATGGTTATTGTGCCTATTCTGGTTTTCCCAAATTGGAGCAAGGAATTTCATGTGCATGTCGATGAATATTGCATTTCATTAGGAGTTGTGTTAGCACAACCAGGAACAAGAGACATTTACCACCCGTTAGCCTTTGCTAGTAGGAAACTATCCACAACAGAGATCTATTACACCACTACTGAAAGAGAAGGGTTAGCCATGGTATACACACTGCAGAAGTTCCACCACTACTTGTTGGGAGGACACTTTAAGATGTTTACTGATCACTCTACACTGAAATACCTAGTCAACAAGCCAGTGTTGGGGGGGATAATATGCCGATGGCTTCTTCTATTCTAGGAATATGATTTTGAGATCGTGGTTAAGCTAGGAAGAATGAACAAAGGTCCTGACCACATGTCAAGGTTGGAACATGGAGAAGAGCCTACTAGTTTAGAGGATATACTTCCAGATGCATAGCTGCTAGTCATTAGAAAGATTGATGACCACTTTGCAGAGATAGTCCAGTTCATATCAATAGGAATGGCACCTGGTGAACATACAATCAATCAGAAGAAACAATTGGTAGTTCGAGCTATAGACCTTTTACTTATAGATAGAAAGATATACAAGATGGGAACTGATGATATACTAAGAAGGTGTGTTATGGAGGAAGAAATACCATTGATCCTCACCGAAGCTCATGAAGGCATTGCAGGAGGACACTACGTAGGGAAAGCAACTACGCAGAAGGTTCTTTGAGCTAGCCTTTGGTGGCCTACCTTACACAGAGATGCTAAGGAATATTAGAGAGACTGTGATGTATGCCAAAGAGTTGGGAAACTGTCCAAAAGAGATGAAATGTCGTTAGCACCACAACTGAGACTACAAGCATTTGAGAAATGGGCCATTGACTTCATGGGACCTATTAATCCACCAGGGAAGCACACAGGAGCAAGGTACATAATCACTACGACAAAGTACTTGACCAGATGGGCTGAAGCAAGAGAAGTTAAGGACTGTAGTGCCACTACAACTGCGCGCTTCATATTTGATGACATCATAACCAAGTTTTGATGTACAAAGATCCTTATGAGCGATCAACGCACACATTTCATTAATAAAACAATTGAAGCCTTAACTGAGGAATTTACAGTTCATCATAAGAATAGAACACCTTACCATCCACAAGAAAATGGGACAATTGAAGCATTCAATAAGATATTGGGGACAACACTAACGAATATTTGCAGTGTGAACAGGGATGACTGGGATTTAAGAGTACCAACAGTATTATGGGCCTATAGAACCACTTGCAAGAAACTGACCATGCAGACCCCCTTTCAAGTTGGTGTATGGTCTCGAAGTCATTGTCCCAATGGAATATTTGGTACCAAGCTTAAGAATTGTTTCCTTTACAGATATGGATGACACTGGCATTGTTTGAGAGAGGCTTGCATAGTTGGTCGAACTAGAAGAAGAGTGATTCATTGTAGGATTTCACTAGCAGGTTCAGAAGGAAAGAGAGAAGGCCTACCATGACAGAAACATCAAGAAGAAGGTATTTAAGCAAGGTGATCTAGTATTGGTATATGAAAACAAGTTCATGAAGCATCCTAGGAAGTTCAAAATGCATTGGTTTGGGCCATATGAGGTCACCTATGTTACAGAAGGAGGAGCTGCATAGTTGAAGACTTTGAATGGAGAATGGAAGGAAGGTTTGGTGAACGAGAGACGACTGAAGTTGTACTATGACAACCAGTTTCCTCACAGCTCTCAGTAAAAGCATGAGGAAAAGGGTCTAGGTACCAGGTGTAGTTGAAACTGTGTACCAGACACAACAAAGATAGTCTTCACAAGGAAGGAAGGGAGGACTAGAGCTGGAAGCACAGGCTTCCCCGCGCAGTCTGAAGAAAAAGAAAAGTAGAGGGATCAGATCTGAAGTTCCTTGGGGTGATTCATAAGTGAGTGTTGGGGGCCTATTGGACCTTGGTTATGGAAGCAAGTGAATATCAAGGAAGAAAAGGAAAAATGTGAACTGCGCGGAAGACACAATGACTATTACTGGGTCGAAGTGAGAAAAAGAGTAGAAACAATGGAGCGAAGTAAGAGAAATAAATACGTTGGATGTGGAGATCAAGGATGATAGATCAACAAGGAATATGGATCGTGGACAACTCAGTAAGAAGAAAAATCTACCGTTGGATGCTTTGGAGCACCACATGAGAAGGAAGGAAAGACAGGTTGGCGAAGCCCTGAAAACGCGGGTCAAGTTGACCTAGGGTTTTAGACACCTATGGTTTTGGTATCTAGGGTTTTGACACTTAGGTCTCGACCTAAGGCTACTGGTGAGAAATTGTGGACAATTTACATGAGGATAGTCTCATGGGAGTCATACCCATGATAGGTGGATTCGGTCACCTTCATATTCTGGTTTGTATAATGCAACAAGTTAAGGAGATTGTCATAGGAAATGATATTGAGGTTTATCAGTTTCTTTTTGGTGTCAAAAATCCTCCTCCTCTCTTATTCTATCAGAGTGTGTTATCGATGGGTTGATGCTTTGACTAATAGGCATCAGGAGAATTCATGATCATCTGGGGAAGCTCAAACACTATGTATGAGGTTAATATATAAATAGAGGTCTAAAGGACCTGGGATGGGTTGGTAAGTTGATTGAGGATTCATTACTATTGTGTGATCGAGTGAGTACTATTCTATGAGAGAGAAGTGTTGAGTGTATATCCTTATGGTATTGTAATATCTTCAACTGGGTGCAAAGATCAGTCCTGCAGCTGGGTGCGCAGGAAGGGGAGAGATAGAGAAGAGAAGAAAGAAGATCTGTTAGCTGAGAGCACAGATAAGAACTGTATGCTTCATCTTAATATATTATAAAGCACAGTTCTGTGGATGTAGCCCTAGAGAGAGGGTGAACCACGTATATCTTATGGTGTGTGTATGATTGTTTCTCTGTCCTTTGTCATTTGATATATTGTTATTTGCATTATTGTGTTAGATCTGATAGATAGTTCTACGGAGTAGATCTGAACTGGTAAGTTATATATATAAATGTTGTATTTATCTTGTATTAGATCCACTTAGTATTCCCTTTGGTTGTAGACATCTCTATCCTGCAACCCCCCCATAGCTACTTCGAGTGAGACTGAATCTGCCTTGCAGGTGTTGTCGAAAGGGCCAGTAGTTAGGGCTTGTTGGTGTTCTCCTGGAATTGAACCCTGGGTCTTCCCCTGTGCCAACAAATCCTAAATCTAGATCAGTGGTATCGAAGAGGTCTTCTCTTCATTTATTTTTCTACGTGCATGTCCCCAACAATATCTGGGTACAAGAAGTTGGGACTCGAACCAATCAATTCATTGAAATATCGACAATGTCGAGCTTGAAAACAAACCATGGGGGACGAAAAGAAATATGATGGATTAAGAGATCCATATAAAAAAAAAATCGAGGAATCCCTTGCGTGACAAAGGAATGAAATGATGGACACATTTGCATAGATCCTTCGACAGTTTCCCATAGGAGAAGCGTCTTCATCAAGCGGGCATGCAACCCCCTTCAAGGTACATGTAAACTTTGATATTCCATTATCTAAAGCACTGATAGATGTGTCTGGATTATAGATATGTTGTCAATATCGAGCATAAATTTAAGTAGAAGAGGTGAGAGTTTGGATCTGCAAACTCCTCACATCCAAAGAAGGGAAAAGGTGGACTCAACCCACATAGAAAGGGACAAAGAAAATATGGAGAATCTTGTAAAACCAGTCCAAGTCGCAACATAAGAAGGGAAATGAAAAGACGAAGAAGGAAATAGGAAAATGGTTTGAATACCATAAAATCCCTCGGCACAACACTGAAGAATTTTTCTCCAAGCAGTCACTTGTGGTTGAGATGAAGGCATCCGAGTCTGAGGCCAATTCTGACTCTGAATCAAATCCATAAGCAGGAAAAGAAGATTTTTTATGTTGAACCCAGTGCCACTATCACTACCACCAAAGTCCAACCAAGTGAGGCAGAAGAACCATAGGAAGGGGAATTCCTTTTTCACTAACATATGTGGTTAAAGGGGGCTCCAATTCATTTCATTGTCGATAGAGGAAATCAGAAGAACCTAATATTAGTAGACGTCATCAAGTGATTGGACCTTCCAATGACACCACACCTGCAACTCTACACCATCGGTTAGCTTCGCCAAGGAATATATCTTTGTGTCAACCAACAATATCATCTTCCCTACGACATCAAGCCTTTCAAAGACGAGGTATTGTGTGATATTTATCCCCTTGAAGTTTGTGATGTTATTTTAGGAAAACCATATTTGTGGAAGCATCATGTTGTGTATGAGTCTAGAACCCACAATGTTATTATTACTTTGGGTAGACAATTGTACATGATACCAAAGGTAGTTTTTCCTATCACTATTTCTTTAATCTCTGCTAAGAAATGAAGTAAGATCATTTCACAGACTGGAAAGTTCATCTTCTTTTTTATCCATTCTCATAGTAAGTAGAAGGTCGTCACCACATTTGTGGCATATACATAGAGACTCTCTTTTCAATAGAAGAAAGTGGATGGGATCATGGAAGAGTACAAAGACATCTTCTCCTCGCCCACCGGGGTACCGACACACTGCCAAGTCAAGCATCCAATTGATTTGACCCCTGGTGCACATCTACCTAATGGACTAGTATATCATCACTCGTTGATGGAAAATGATGAAATCAAGCATCATATCCAAGAGATTATTCAAAAGGGGCACATCAGACCCACCTCCTCCCCTTGCAGAAGCCCGATGTACTAGTGTAGAAAAAGGAAAAGACATGTTGACTCTACATTGATTACAGATAATTAAACAAAATCACGGTCAGGAACTGATACCCAATTCCATGGATTGATGACCTTCTTAACCAAATCAAGGGGGGAAAGTTCTTCAACAATATTGAACTAAAGTCTGTCTACCACCAGTCTCCCATCGAACCAACTAATGTATGGAAGACAACCTTCAAATCCAAAGAAGGTATCTTCAAATGGTTGGTCATTCCCTTTTTCTTAACAAATGCACTAGCCACTTCCATGAGATTGATGGATGATGTATTGAGACCCTTCACCAAATATTTTGTGGTGGTATATTTGGATGGCATCCTCATATTCAATAGAACTTGGGAGGAGCACATGCGACATATTCAGCAGGTTTTGAGCACTCTACGACAACACAAGCTATATTCCAACTTGGAAAAATGCTCCTTTGGCATGAACAAGGTCCAATACTTGGGATACATTGTTGATGTGTATGGGGTACATGTTGATCCAAATAATATACAAGTCATCTGTGACTAGCTATCCTCGACCACACTCACTGAGCTTCAAATCTTCTTGGGACTGGCCAACTTATACTGATTGTTCATATTGGGCTTCTCCCATATTGCATGAGCCCTCAAAAAAGTGACCAAGGGTGGTGGTAGGGAAACTTTTGTGTGGGGGAAGAAAAAAAAATGAGCATTTGATGATTTGAAGCATCATTTGTGCTCATCTCCAGTACTCTCCTTTCCTGATCTGCAACAACCATTCGAGATTGATACTGATGTATCTGACTATGTTGTAGGTGCATTTCTCACTCGACACAGTCATTTGGTGGCATACCATAGTGAGACACTATCAACTACTATCCGAAAATACCCCACCTATGACAAAGAAATGTATTCCGTTTTCCAATCCTGTCGTCAATGGAAACATCACATTCTAGGAAAGGAGACGATCATCCACAGTGATCACAAGCCTCTGTCGTTCATATATATACATGGGAAATTTTAGAATGACCACCATAAGAAGTGGTCCACCTACCTAAAGTAGTTCCATCTCAACATCAAGTATAAAACAAGGAGCTCAAATCATGTCATTGAATTCCTCAGTAAAACTCTCATTGCTGCACTCACCTCTGTGCTCTATTCTTATGGATATGAGGCATCTAAGTATCCCCAACTTTATCAGCAAGATCCAAACTTCACCACCCCCTATCAGCTCTTGGGTACATGCGCGACTGTCACTAATTTTCATATTCAGGACAACCTGTTATGCCATATGGGCCATCTCTGTGTTCCTATAAGTGAGCATGCAAAGAGGATTTGGGAATCCCACTACAGTTGGATGGCAAGAAATTTTTGCATGGAGAAAACTGTGGTCGTTCTACAGAAACATTTTTATTAGTCAAAACTTTGACATGACGTCATCAAGTTTATCATATCTTTCACTACATGTGACATTTCCTATCCATCCATCAAGAATAAAGGATTATACACCCCTCTTCCTACTCCCGATAAGCCTTGGGAATCCATCTCAATGGATTACATGTATGGCCTTTCATCCACTAAGAAAGGAAATGATTGTGTATTTGTGGTCGTTGATCGGTTTTCAAAGATGGTCATCCTCACATCTTGCAAGAAGAATATCACAACAGAAGATACTTCCAAGCTCTTCTTCAAATGAGTATGGGTCCATTTTGGGATAGCACAAACCATCATATTCAACCAGGACAACAGGTTTCTCAACACATTTTGGTCGAGTCTCTAGTCACTTTTAGACACCAATCTCACTAAATCCACTGCTTTCCACCCCCAAACAAATGGCCAAACAGAGGTCACCAATCTGATGATTGTGCACATCCTGCGCATGTACAAATCCAAGCATCCAAGTACATGGGATGAGATTCTCCCCTATGTTCAACACAGTTACAACAAGGCTCTCCATAGCTCCACCGTCCATAGCCCACTTCCAGTGGCGCTGGGATTCCAACCCTTGGGTCCCATTGATGTTGTAGTACCTCTTGCCACCACACATACAAACTCTTCCCATGATTAGTCTAAGACCGACAAAGCCACCAGATTCATTGAGAGTATTCATCACATTTGCTAACAAGTCCATGAGATTTTGCAGAAATTCAATGCTAAGTATAAGTAACACCATGATCAACACAGGGTATCGCACTAGTTTCAATTTGGAGACAAAGTCTGGTTACATTTGCAGAAGGAGCATCTTACATGGCCCCATCAGAAGCTCCTCCCACTTTTCTATAGGACTTACACTATCACTAAGGCTATGGGAAGCAATGTTTTTGAGCTCAACACTCCACCCTTTCTTGACTTACACCCAGTCTTCAATGTGAAAATCCTTCGACCATATTTCCCACCATTATTGGACACCTCAGAGATCACATAACAACTCACACCAAGAAGGCTCAACCATGACTACATGGAACAAGAATCCATTGATCCTATAGTGGACACACATGTCAAGGGAACTCACCGACAGAGGATATAGCTTTATCAGGTTTTCAAGGAAGGGCAACTCCTACACCAAGGAAAGTGGCTCACCCGAGGCCAAATTCAACAAATTTTTCCTCACCTAATGAGGGAACTCAACACAATTTGACCATTTATTCCTAAAGGGGGAGGATTGATCCAGGTGGATATTGGTGGTGACCGACCTATTCCAACTAGCTCTTCTTGACCGTTTTTAGTTTAACACATTCTTCTGTAGTTATTTGTAATTGTGGGTTCTACACTTCCGGGGATGTTTGAATCCCTACACATCTTCCAGGTGGATACTGGTGGCCTCCCATCTAATCCAACTAGCTTATTTTGTATGTTTTCATGTCAGCACATCTTGTTGTACTTCCAGGGTTATTTGGGGCCATAGACATTGTTTTTTTGGCTCTCCATAGTCAAACTATAAAAAGAGTCAGATTTTGACAACGTAATGTGTATTTATTTGAAATACCTTTCCAACAACCTATCACGCACCTAAAACAAAGGTCATATGAAAAATTTACGACCCTGGGAAGTTGAGGTACCAAATTTCATGTAGGGGCCCACATAACCTTTGGTGTTTCATCTCCTAGGGTTAGGTTTTTGGGATTCATGAGTAATATCAAAAATGCCTTTGGAGCCTCATTGTAATCGTTCTTCTTATATGGATGCATGTTTCAGCCACATATCTTCTCATAGATAGCTACCACCATTCAAGCAAGTGTTTCAGTTCAACAATTTTACAGTTTCAACCTATTTCATTTATTCAATAGAATATATTTTTCAATGGATATCTATGTTTTTCTTCATATCTCTGTGTTTATTGTATTCATTTTGTTAATCAGTTCATTCCACTCCTAAATATGAATCATTGATATAATCCCCCGACTAACATGCGATATCATATGTGTACATATTGAGCCCCCATTGGCTTATATTAAGCTATTTTTGTAGAATTTATCCCCCATTTTTTTAGAAATCTTTTCCATTTTGATTGCTCACTATTAAGGCCAATCATTCCATGATAGGGTTCCAAATGGTTTTCTCTCTTTGAAAAAGTAAAATCCAATGAAAAAAATGCCTCTGGATATGCATTTCCCAAAACATTTTAACCATGCACTAACACTAACAATCTCATCAACAAGAAGTCGTGAATAACTCGAAAGAACTTGGGAAGTTATTTCCCAATAAGAATAGATATAAATAACCCTAATACAAACAAGACAACTGTAAATCTAAGAAAACATGGAATCATACAAGGGTCCATTAATAAGAAGTAAAAGTAATAAGCTTGTGATTCATGAAGTTTCCCAAAGTTCAAGATCTGAAACAAGTGACATACTAATCGTGGGTGATCAATAAGAACAAAGAAACAAATTTCCTTATGAATAAATCGAATGAAATGATAGACAAAGAAACCTAATAAGAAGGGATAGGTCTATCCCATTGAATTTACATGGAAAAAGATATACATTACCAACCCTTCCTCAAGGAGTTTTACATGTCTTTTCAGGTGATGGGATTATGGATCCAAAAAGACATATGGATCAATTCCTATTTTTTTTTGTATTCATTTGATTGAAAATGATGATGTAATGGTCAGAGTCTTTCTGCAAACGTTTATAGGTCCAACATATGAATGGTATCTTTCTCTCTCGACTCAACCAATTGGTTCATTTTAGGATTTAGAAAATATGTTCATGAATATGTATAAACAAACTATTTCATGTCATACTCTTCTTACTTAGCTCACCCAAATTCATCTCAAAAAGGGGGAAACAATCAAGTATTTTAATTTATGATTCTTTAGGATGTTGAACCAAATCCTAGATGGGAAGCACCCTAACCATCCTATTGTATTTGTATGTTATAATAATTCCATGCCTTCAAATGTGAATTATGCATTAAGAGATTCACAAATAAATGAATTGAATAAGGAAATGCATTAAGAGATTTACATGTTAGAGACTAGTGTAGATCTTGGTATTTTTCTTGGAAAAGTACAAAGACAAATGACTAGTCTGTCAATATCACCTTAAGGACCATGCACTTCTATAAGTTATGAAAATCGATCAATTAGGGGAGGAATTCTATAAAGTGTTCCCCCTAATATGATAAATGATCTTGGAGCTTCCCAATAAATAAGACAAAACATAGAGATTGGTTAGATGATAAGAACAATCAGACAAATCTAGAGTGAGATAAATTTGATAAAGAGAGGTGAGAATCTTATTCCACCAAATCCAAATATGAGAGCTCCATTACCCGATCAAAAAGTAAGTAATGATAGAATTGAGGAACATATACCAAGAGAACCCAAAGCTCCAAATCCAAATGTTGTTGTGCTAGATGAAATAGTAGAAGAGGAAAAATCTGAAAATTTTGATCAAGAAACAATCATTAACCAAGATGAAGTTTTTCAATCAGTTCAAATTGAAGAAGGTCCATCATATTTTTATATTTTTTATGAGAAAAAGGATCTTGAGTATTAACGAAGAAATTTTGTTCATACTAGAACACAAGTAAATAAATTTAAGACAAGGGAACAACTTGAAAAAGAAAAAGAAAAGTCTAACACTCCACAGCTAGCAAAACAACAACTAGTTGTTAATCAGACAAGGACTCCATTAAAGATGAATTATAATATGGTTGATGAGTTAGGTAAGCTCCAAATCACTTTACCATTCATGGGGGTAGTCAAGATACCTCAACAAATGGAGAATCTTTTGAAGATAATGGATAATACAAATTCAAGAATAGAAGTAGTTTTGATTAATACAAGACAACAATAGAATATCAGGTAGTAAGGCCTAGGGGAAAAGTTCCACCTTTTTATATATCTTTAGAGAATTTTGATTTTACATTACACATATTTTGGGTGGATAGTGGATCCACTAAAAGTATCATGCCACTATCAATGAAGGAATCCCTTGGAATGGAATGTATGAAATACTATGAAACCGGTGAAAGCATATATGCCATTGATTCAAGAAAATTCCCATCTTATGGGGAAATTAAATATTTATGTGAATGGATAAGTGTATCACCTCATATTACAACAATCTTCACTATCATAGTGTTTTATTTTCCTCCAACATATGGTGTTGTCTGGGAAAGATATTGGTGCTCATTGATTAGAGGATATATAATGAATGATGGAACTTGCATAATGCTTCCAAATAAAGATGGAACAATGATTAGATTTCCTTGAGAAAACATAAATCCAATGTCATTTAAGAAAAAGTAAATTGGAAGGATGCAAGACTATGTTGATGTTAAAATTTGGAATTATGTTGTTTTCAATATAGAACAATTAAATCCATCGAAGCAAGATGAAGAAAGTTATTTTCAAGGTTTTTGGAAAGATTCATTTGATGGTGCTTGTTCTAAATTTGGAACTAGAGTTGTATTGCATTCAAAAGTCCCCATTCTGGTATCTAAATCAAAATATTGTGTCATTTAAGAAAAATGAAACAAAAATGATGCAAAATTGTTTCGATGTTTGAATTGGGAATTATGTTTTTTCAATACAGAACAATTAAATCCACCAAAGAAAGATGAAGAAAGTTCTTTTCAATATTTTTGGAAAATGTCATTTGATGGTGCTTGTTCTAATTGTGGAACTAGAGTTGCCATTGTTTTCAAAATTCCCCAATATATTATCTACCAACATGCTCTTAAATTAGAATCCCTTGTACCAACAATGAAGAATTATATAAAGCATTGATCCAAGGATTGATTCTTTCCCTTCAAACAAAAGTACAAAATGTCAAGAAATTTAATTTCTTAAATTGTTGATCAATAATTATCAATCCAAGAGCTCGTAAGCTTGTGAGACACTGGCACTGTATGCGCAGGATTAGGTAGCTAAACTAATCCTACTAAATTCAAAATTCAATTCACTCGTTAAGACTTAACAATTCTTGTATCTTACCAAGCATAAAACCAAATCAAATAAATCTTGCAATGTAAAACCTAATCTATAAATATCATAGTCATATATTGAAGTCTTATGGCTTCATAACTCTTTCAAGATCTCGGAGTTAACAACTTCGTAAAATTTATGAAAACAAGCCACACATGGTCATTAACACGCTTGGAAAAAAATTAAAATAATGAAGATAAAGTAAAGGAATAAGAAATTAAGCAATCAAATATTCAAATTAAAAGTAAGCAATTTAGACCATCACACCATTCTTACAGAAAAGAAACAGACCGTGCTTTTATTTAATGAAGAAAACTAACTACAAGATTAAATTACATAAATAGAATAAAGAGCCACCATGATCTCATGAAGCATGCTCTTTCTCCTAAGAATTCATGGCATGGAATTAAACTATAGAATAATAGAACTTAATCAAATCATAAAACACAATAAAATTACAACTTACAATCCATATAAGAGAAGATCCTGAAATGTTTTATTCACTCCATCATGAATTGGACATTTGCTCCAAGACTCCTCTCCTTCGAATGAAGGCACACTTATTTACACACAAGTTTTATTTGATATTAGGATAAGCAACTCATAAATTCAAACCCACTTTTCTCTCATGAGGTTTCAACCATTTACTGATACATAAAAACTAAAAACCAACTAGCAAATGATTACAAGATTTTTGCTAATATTTCAAAACAAATCACACTAATATTGTATATGGTCCAAGATTATTTCCACGTCCAAGACAAATGATGATGATCCAAATCCATGAAAAATATTCAATTTTTGAATAAGAAATTCTAATTTGGAGCTATGTGGTAAAAGTAACCATTGTTGTAAACTCCAATTGGACTTGTAATCATCACCAAACTAACCCAACTTTCAAGGTTAAGTGACAACATGTTATTTTTATAATATTTAATCATAAAATCACTTAGAATACTAAAATAAATGTATTGAAAAATAATGTGTTTAATCCCTCATATAAACATTAAAATGGTCTTAATGCAAGGTTACAGGAAAACGAAAAATGGTTAAAAGTCAAGGAAATGGGGTGTGAAAGATGAAATTTTTGTGATCCAACATCTCCACCAAACTGAACAAGTTGTGTGTCCTCATGCAGCCCTGCATCTAAATATTCTTAACTGTGTGATTATTTATTCCTCCTCTAAAAAATATATGAGTGTCAACTGAACTTCTAGTCATTGGTTCTTATGTGTAAACCATGAGTTCTGCAAGTGTTGGTTCTTGTGTGAGATGGTGAAATAATATGATCTAAATCATGTTTCTTTATTCCTCTTGGATAGAGGAACAAAGGATAATATCTGAAATTGGAACCCGAATACCTTCTTATTTCTAGAACTAATCTACAAGAACTGAATTCTAGAGTTGAATCTTAATTGACTGCTACAAGTTGTTTTTACTACTATGCAACCATATAGTCTTCATCCATAACTAATCATGTACAATTCTATCTATGTGAATAAATTTTGCTAAAGTCGAACATAGAGAGAATTTGTTGGATTACCAACCATTAATCATTGTCATTAACCAACACGAGACAAATCACCGATAATGAAATGTGTGTCAAGGTACATTAGTGCATTCTAACAGGTAGAAATTGGTGTGTTGAAGTCGAGTCCCCTGTAGAATCTGAAAGTCAAGATATATTGATTTATTCCTAGTGTTGTTAGTGAGGAAAACTACCATTGATGTATGCAACCTCCAAGGCACTATAAAATGTCTCTAACCTTGATTCCAGATAATGTGTCGAAGTCGATGGGACAAGATTTTTTGGAAGGAGGACATTAATAAATCCCATATCATCCAAATAGAGCATAGAAAAAGATAATGTGAATAATAATAAATGAAATATTTTCATTATTAAGTAGGTTTTATTTGGAAAAAGAAAAAGGAAAGTGAGGTAACTCAACAATGTAAGTGAGGCTAGTGACTTTATTCATGGGTTAGGGAGGGATGGAGATGGGGAAAGAAAGTAATGAAACTTGTGAAGGGGAAATGGGTTGAGTTTATCCTTTGGTAGTAGTGGTAATATGCAAAGTTTAACGTTGACTACCTAAATAAATGGAAGTTCATACTTCAACATGGATGGATTGTTAATCTAAGAGGAAGAAAAATGAATAAGCATACCATGACATAATGGGATTTTGGAAGGATTTATTTGGTAGTGATGACATGGTGGGTGTGAATTATCTTTAGTATTCACTTGATATTCTTTTTATGTGGATATCTGGATGACATGCCCTTCTCAACAAAACAATTGGTTCTGAAAATCACTTGTGCATAGATTTACCTTTGTGATCCTCTCAAGACCTACCAAAAACTAGCACTTTCCTACAAAAAAGCATGATATCATGGAAGAATAAGGTTTAGAATCTCTCTTAATCCATAAAATGTGAAAAAAATAACAATTATTTCTTATGAAACAAATCCAAGGAGGAGAAATAAAATGAAATGCACTTTTACCTGTTGAGGAGTGCTAGCAAGCTAGACTACCCAGTGGTATTTCAATGATAACTTCTTCATTTGATGTCTAATTTAGGTGATTACAAAGAAAAATGAAAGTATATCCAAAGGGATATATTCAGTAAAAACATGTTTTTAAAATTCCATGAGATGATATGTCAAATTGTCTTAGGAACAATCTGCATAATAGAGTTTCTTTTGAATTTCCACCTAGATCAACAGTCACTATTTTGATCATAATTTTTTTGTTAAAGGTGATATTGAAGCAATTACACTTGTAAATTAATTTATATTCATGTAGGTATCTCCAATAGAAAAATATTTTTAATAAGATAAGAATTGATGAATCAAATATTCCAAGGGACAACCTAGGAAATAGAGTTTTAGGAATGCATATTTATGATAGAGAATTAGTATTTTGAGCATAAGTTTCTCATATGATATCAAAATTGAGTGATTAAGATTGCATTGTAAACTATATTCATAGTAAACTACAAAATAGAAATAGTTTTTAAATATTTATCCATTTAGGCATACAAAAAGTGATTGTCTTAACTATGTTCCTGAAGTTTATACTCTACATCTATCCAATGCATTGGTCATAATTTTTTCATTTGAGATCAAAATTGAGTTATTCAAATTGGGTTAGAAACTATATTCCAAGGGATATATCCTTTAGAAATGGTTTTAAAAAATTCTCAATTTTAGTCCCTCAAAGATTGACTATACCAACTCTATTTTTAGGATATTTTCGAAGTCGTTGATTAAGGTTGGTTGTCATTGATGTCAATCCTTGAAGAAAGACCCGTAGCACAAAGGTTTGGGTAATGGACCCAATAGTGTTTGATGTAAATATGATTCATTATTTTTTTGTCATGGTTGATAAAAAGTAAATATGGATGAACTCCAAAGTGGTCCCCTTATGGTGAAAGCCCTCATGGGAGGCTGTGGAGTAGAAGAACCCATTCTTAATTGTGGAATAATGAGATGAAGAAAGTGAATTTGTCAGGGAAAATATCCTATATGGATATTTCTTTCATGTCATTTAGGTGGTATGTGGGCGTCACATAATTCCTCACGGTTAGAGAAATTATGGCCATGAGAAGTTGGAGACCCCAAGTTTGGTAATAGCTAAGTTTGTTTTTGATGGGTAACGGTATGAGTTATGATATATTTTCAAATAATATATTCTATATGGATGGTACATGTCATTCATTTCTAGTGGTATGTAGAAAATCACATAACTCCCCGCGGTTTGAGAGTTATGGCCTTCTGGATTGGAGGGACCCTCATATGTCATCTAGAAGCCCCAAAGGTCAAAGTAATCCAAGTGGTAAGGATTTTAAAGGTAAATAATAAAAATTGAAGTGATGAGTTTGTTACATTATTTTAGGTCATCCTATGAGGATTAATGATGTAAACCTATATGTTTCCTTGAGAGAGGTCAGTGTACGGAGTTCCTAAAGAGAGGAGAAAGAACTTCTCTGAGAAAAGAAATTGTTTTTCCTATGTAAAAACCTTAAAAAAAGGAAGTTAGCGGGAGTTGCTATATAGGAGGTCTTGAGAATGACCCGATACAAGTAGGTTCACTATATCAGTCGCAGCAGGTTGCTTATAGCTAGGGTGCGAGAATTCCGGCACGTGGGAAAAATGAGTGTTTTCGTGAATCTTCTAGAAGGAGAAGCTTCTATGGTGAGGTGGCATCGAATGGTTTGGATATTACTCACTTTCATGATTTAGTGGGATCATCTAACCTCCTCACCCTATCTTCTTGGAAACTATAAAGGAGGGGAGTTCTCATGGAAAGTTAGCTTTTGTTAGCTTGATCTTGGGTTAGCTTTGTTGGTTCATGAGCTTGTTATTGATTGGCTTGGAGGTGTGCTTGGTTGGGGTAGCTTTGAGATTTGCTTTGTCAAGATGGTGTGAACATCATCAGATCTATGCTCTCAGAATTCTTGAGTGAAAGTGTGTGGGGAATGAAGAAGGACGGTTGGAAGGGACCTTACGGTATCAAGGCAATGGTTGTAATCTCTCTTTCACATTTAATATGATACGATAATATGATTCTTTCCTATAAATCTTGTTGTGTTTTATTGTATGATTCCTTGATCACATACATAGGTTTATATTGAGTTTATGCTATAGCTATCCCACTTTGGTTGGTTTGTGTTGTTTTGATCTTGGCCGCACAAAACCTTTGAGATGCGGGAGAAACAAAGACTATAGTAAGCGATCATAAGGTATGTCATGATTCTTGCCTCTTTAGTTAGTAAATTTAATACTTAAAACTTAAGGAAAACATCATATTGATGCATGTTTTGTTCTAGATCGGTGAATCTAGGGAGATAGGTTTGTGTCAGCACTTAATTAATCCAAAACATGAGTGTATTATAATTCAAAGTGAATACAAAATAAGTATTTCAATAATAATTTTAATGGAGAAATTAAAGTGGACCCAACCTAAAATAAGGAAAGTGGGGGCCAAGTGACCTGAAGATGTTTTTAAAAAAACTACTTGGAAGGTATAAATAAGAGGCAAGAAGCTCTCATTTGAAACTACACTTGAGAATATTGAATATATATGAGTTAATAAATTATAAAATGATATCTAATCAGAATTCTGAGGGAAAGTGAAGAAAAGAAGGCCGAAATGCAAGGAAGGATAAATTCTTTTGATGGTTCTTAGGTATGTTATTTTGGTCATCCCACCATTTTGTATAACATTTTTTGTATAATGATTCAGATCCTTAGAATTGCTATGCAAAATTGTTGAGAAAACATATTCAAGTATATATGGTTAAAATTTAGCTTGTGGGTCATTGTAATTTAGGTTACACTTTGTGAAAATAGGGTTTGTGGCAAGTCACGAAACTAGAATTAGTCAAAATAGGTGTTTCAGGTAAAAAGCGTCATAACTTCTTCATAGAGATACAAATAAAGTGAGACCATCTTGGTTAGGTTATAGTATTTAGTATGTTTAATAACGATTTTAGATCATTTTATCAAATATTTTGTCTGAGGAGCATCTGAGTGGATTCTCTAGAATAAACCGATTTAGTAAGGTATGCCATTTTATATAACTCCTTTCATAAGAGGTTCCAAGTAGTTCCACTTGGAGAAATTGCATAAATACACTTGATAGAACATTGTATATCAGTTTTATATGTTACTTTATTACAGGTTCAAAGTTATGATTACTTCAGAAGTTAGGGTTGTTGACTAATCCAAAACTAGGCATCGAGACTAAAAGAAAAGTTTGATGAAAATACTGGTCTTGTTTTTAAAGTTAAGGAAGGGTTTGAATGTGATAATATACACACGGGTCTATTATAGAGAGCTACAAATCATATTTGGATGATGAAATTGATGAGGGATTTTGGTTGAAGTACATGTTGAGCACATGGTTGAGATAAGTAGTTGATGAGTTGGCACATACATGAGGTGTATAGTTGATGATGTTGGTACATATTGATGAGTCATAGGTGATGAGTAGTTGACACACATGAGAATTGAATTTTATACTTGGCATGGTTGGATACACTTGTTTATAGTACAATTTGATTACAAGTTGGTGCATAGTTTGATACACTTGTTTATAATTACATGTTGATTCTGAGTTGAGGTACAGGTTGATGCATGGTTAATGCATAGTTCATATTTATTAGTACAATTTTAGTGGTACATCTCAGCTGATAGTGTGTGATGTTCCATCATTCTATTTCACCGAGGTGTGAGGGCAGAGGCAAGGGCAGGTGGTTGCCACCTTCGGTTATGAAAGAACATTGGGGTTGTAGCCTCCCTCTACGGTTTGTAGCCAAATATTTGGGGGTAGAGCTTCCCTCGAGGTTATAACTGAGGAAACAGGGGTTGGAGCCTCCTTCCTGATTCTGTTGGAAAACAAAAAGAAATTGAATTGCTTCCAATGAATGTAATTCTTCAAGGCATATAGAGAAAAACATTATGTGGTTTCTCCCGATTTGAGTTTCCACGTAAAACAGTGTATTGTGTATGTGTGTGTGATTGTTTATTTATTATACTTGCTCATTATTGGATAGTAATTCTGCATTGATATAACATTTGAGAAAAAAAGTTATGATACGTTATTACTGATTCACCCCTCTCATTAATCCACCAATTGTTGGTATCAGTAGGTTCATTCAAAAATTAGTTTAACAAGGTAGATCATGGAGGAAGTACCAAATCATATAAAATGGAGAATACCACGGTTTGATGGACATAAGTATCTTTTGAAACATAAGGATGAAAACATACATGCAGGGATTTCAAGTTTTGTAATCAATTGTAGATGGATACGCGGCACCAGCAGTTCCACCAACAAATGACAAAGTAGTGAAACTCGGTGAGAATAATTCAAAAGCCATAAATGCACTTTTGAATGGTCTCAGTGATAAATTATTCATAAAAGTTGCCTGTGTAAATCTGCTAAGATATTTGGGACAAGCTTGAAATATTTATGAGGAGATTCAAAGTCAAAACAACAAAGCTTTCAAACTTCTGGTCGATTCGAACAACTAAAAATGAAGATGAAGATGAAGATATTGCAGCTTATTTTATACGAGTTGATGAAATAGTGAATGCAAATAAAGGATTGGGAGAAGAAATGAAAGAATGTAATTGTTCAAAAGGTACTAAGATCTCTTCTATGATTCCAAACCTAAGATAATAACACTAGAAGAAGATGAATCTAAACTCAATAAGCATGGAAAAACACATGGAATCTTCACAACATAATGAGATGAGAACTTAATAGGAAAATCCAAATGTAAAAAAAAAAAAAAAAAAAAAAAAAAAAAAAGAAAAGAAATAAAAAGAATAATATAGCAGCAATAGTGATGTCTCAGAGAAGATGATGAAGAAGTGGCCAACTTAGATCAAAGGCTGAACAAGGGAACCAATGGTGGTACAGAGGCAACTTCCTTTAATTTGTTTTGATTGTGATGGTATTGGTGGTCATTTTGCTAACAAATGTCCTCATAAGAAAAAATAAATGATGAAAGGTTACTCAAAGACATACAAACATATAAAGGTAAAATAACTACAAAGAAATTTTCAGAAAAACCTTTGCACCAAAGAGACATCTCATCATCAGATGAAGATGAAGTCAATAATGAAACATGGAGTTCTATTCATGGCGGTAGAAGACTCCAATAAAGAAGAATTTGAAAGACAAAGAATATGAAGAATATGAAGAAAGTGAAGAGAGGTAGAAGTTGACTTCCGAGAAGAATTAATGGGACAAAGTTATCGAGAAGAAAAGAAAGAAAAACAAGAAGCTAGCGAGAACTAGATAAGAAAAAGACTGCTCAAGAACTAAGACAAATGATTACAAAATTATTGAAGGGTTAAATAGAAGATAAATAATTGAAGAAGCACTCAAGAGACATCTAGAAGGAAAGGGCGAGATCAATGGAAACCTAAAGCGAGGAAGTTGTCACACTAAGAAAGGATATTCAAAGAAAAATATCACAGAATAGCTCAAAAGTTGGATGACATTATTAGCAGTTAAAAATCTTATCTTGACAAGTCAGGACTTGGAATCTGAAATCAAAAAGGGATCAAGCTCCAAAACAAAAGAGCAAAGAAACAAATCCAAAAAGTTATGCAGAAACAATCAAGGGGATAAAAGATATACAAAGAAGATTAAAAGGACACTCCTCCACCAAGAAAAATCAGATTTCAGAATCAACAGCTTATATGAACCAAGCCTTGAGAAGAAGAAGTATTCATAAGAGAGCCTCCTTTCATTAGATCTTCAACTACCAAGTATCAAACTATATTTTTGGTTTATGTTATGCTGTAATAATTTTGGACATAAAGTTGTAAAGTGCCAGAGCTAACAGCAGGAACAATAACTACTTTGACCATACACAAGGGGTTATTCAAGAAGACCCTAGTGAAACACATAGAAAGAGACCTATGGGTTTTTGAATCCTTGCTGAGCAGCGAAGTGGAATGTTACAAATGTGTAACAATTTTGGACACATGGCCAAAAATTGCGAGAATGATAGTCCCTCTTAAAGAACCTCCATAGAGTCACAAACAAGAATCTCGAAAATGACATGAATGAAAGCAAGTTTAGTATATGGTGAAGAATGTAGGTCCTCTACAAGATAATAGAATGGTGGTTGATGCGTTGACGGTGGATGTTCAAAACATGACCGATTGATAGAGACAAGTTTCTTACATTATGAGGAAAGAGATGGATCGGTCTCTTTGGAAATGATGATTCATTCAAAATCGTTGGAAAATGCGGTCACGGTGGGAACAAGAATACGAAGGAAAAAATGTTCTACTAGTAAGAAGATATGAAACATAATCTTTTTAAGTGTGATTGAAATGTGTGACCAAGGTCATAAGAGGGTTACTTCGATTCACAGAGGTGTGAATAAGAAAAGATGGTTGGAAATTGGGTAAACTCACATTTTAAGAACTTCAACGACTTATATATGTGTTAAGCGAGAGTGGAAATGAAAAGTGTTGTCTAGGAAGGAAGATGAAAGTTGGCTATATGACGCAGAATGGGTCACATACATTTTGATAACCTTGTCCAAATCAGCAAGAAGTAGTCAGAGAAATGTCCTAGATCATAAAACCAACCAACACTTTATGCAAGTAATACAACAAGGAAGAAAACAAAGACCGAGGTTCAAATCAAAGGAATATTCAACAACAAAATACTTTGGAAATTGGTATGCGATCTAGTTGGATCAACTAAAACAAAAGGCTTAAAGGTGAGAGATACTTTTATGTTATTGGTTGATGGTTATACAAGAATGACCGAGTTTTCTTTCTCAGAACAAATCACAAGCTTTTGAAAATTTCAAGATCTACAAAGGAATGATTGAAAATGAGATGGATTCAGAACCAAATGCTTAGATGGGATAATGGAGGAGAATATGCCTCAAAGGAATTTATGGACTCTTGGTAATCATGATGGAATAAAAAGGCAATTCACCATCACTAGGACACCTCAGCGAGAATGGAGTTGTTGAAAGAAAGAATAGAGACGGTATAAAGAAATGGCTCGAACAATGATAATGGATTCCAAAGTGAAAGATATATTTTGGACCTGGTAGGTGCATACAACAATTCAACGTAATGCCCATATCATTCTAGGCATTAATTTAATTTCATAACAATTCATTTCTAAACGGAGATAATGATTTCACAACATATATTTATTTTCTGAACAGCAATTTCGGTAATTTAGATTTATCCCAGGGTAATAAATTTCTGGTAAAAAATGAGATAAATCTAAATTACCGAAACACGTCTTGATGCTAATTTACGTTGCCTTTAGCGCCTCTGCTCCTATTTGATGCCGCGAATTAACCACATACAAACAAGCAAATAGCGCCCAAACTCTGTCCTCCACATGGCCAGGAAAACTACCTAGCTCTGGGATATCTACGGATATCCTTGCCCCCAAGCCCAAAACCTTAAACTGGCTTCGTTGTCTCCCTAGATCAAGCCACATTTTAGAACACTCTGTTCCTTGCTACAGAAAGCCAACAGTCCACAAAATACCCCAGGCTCACATGTCTGATGAGTGTCTGAAAGTTGCTACTCACGGTAGATACCATGGTGCAAAACTCTTTGCTCACCACAGAATACAACAGTTTATCACAAGACACAGAGTCCAGATGCCCTCTGCTCACCCAACACAATAGTTCACAACAAAATATCGCCAGATGCAATCTCTCACGCTACAGCAGTCTGATTGGTCTGAGCTCCTGACCCACCCAACATCCATCCCAGCCGAATAGCTGCACATCCCCTCTTCCGTCCCTTATCCCTCCACCTTCCGCGCGTGCTCTACCACCAACCCCGCCTCTGGTCCCTCAGGCCTGCCTCCCCTAATAGAATTTTTGTGCCTGGGGTTATGGGCTCCAGCATACTGCCTCATATTTGTTATCGTGGCTTTCTGTTCTTATCCATTCTTCTTGTTGTATTTTAGAATTGGTTTATCGATCATTGAATGGAGTGCCGCAATCCAATATTTTATTGGTGTAATTCTTCCTTGAGTAAATCTTGCTTAATGATCTTTGTCATTTATCGGAGTTTAGGGGCGTTACATACCTACCCTTCAGAAACTTAGATCCCAGTTGGGGTATCGAATGGTACCGGAAAGAGAGCTTGAGTTCATACATACTGAGTGTACGTAATACGAGGGAATGCATATTATTGGCTAGTACATGCAAATCTCATACATGCACTAATAATCAGCTGTCATTCTTTTGCAATAATGTGAGCGTATTCCATCGGTCGGCAAGGCTAGTCTTTTATAAAGACAACAATCAATTTCACATTGTGAAATCCTTTTATTACAATTGTCAGTTCAGTAATTTATTTTAAGCAGTGTTTGATTTCATATGATATTCATATATACACATTTTTCTTCATCAAATTCCACCATAAGCAGGTCCCCATATGTCTCAACTATCTACTCATCCTTCCTTCTAACCTACTTCCGTCTCCATCCTATCCGTCCTCGCTAGACTATCTTGGAGCACCAACTATATTGGCTCAAATAGAACCGTGAAATTGGAGTATTAAACTATCTGACCAAGATTCCCTAGCGACAGCGGCGGTCCTCATCGCATCTTGAGGCGTGCACCTGCACCATCCTCGAGGACTTGAGGTTTAGGATTACTACTTGGTGAGGCTTACCTCCACCCTTCCTAATCATATCTAGGGTCCATAGCCTACGATGGAGGATACACGGTTGGAAAAACCTCCACCCCTCCTAACAGAATCGGGGTCAACACCCTACAATGGAGCCTACGAGGGACAAGCGTTCTTTGAAGGTTTTGTCATGCAGTTTAATGGGTTTTGGGCGGTGTTGGTACCAAAAATCATGTAATCATGCACTAGTCCACATATCATAGCAAAGCATCCAAATCAACATAATTTCCCTCATATTGTTCCTTCCTGGTGTTTCTCATTAATTAGTCCACATATCCACTTTCATCATCGGTATCACTTGGCTGTTCAATGGAACACACACAGGGACACCGTGTTGCTGAAGGTTTTGTCATCGTTTAATCGGTTTTGGGTAGTGTTAGTACCAAAATCATAGCATAATCATGCACTAGTCCACATATCATAGCAAAGCATCCAAATCAATATAATTTCCCTCATATTGTTCATACCATAGTGTTTCTCAGTACTGGTCCACATATCCACTTTCATCATCATTATCACTTGGCTATTTCATAGCCCATAACCTGCAGATTAGTCTGCAACACAAACTCACATTTTTCTATGCATTATTATCATATAATTGCATACTTTCGTCATTTCAATTTGGGTATCCCCGTACCAATATATTAACATCAAGTTTTTCCAATATGAATTAGATTTCAGAATATCCCATAATTCATACTCTTTACTCATTCACAAGATTATCATTTACCAAAATAGATTTTATCGTATCCAACATCATTCTAATGGTATTTAATCATTCAATAATTTCTCTTTCTCAACATGTCGCATCATATACATCATCATCAATATCATTTAATCATTCATAAAATTTTCATTCACATAATAGATCGTATTACATGCATCATCATTAATAACATTTAAACATTATTACTGTTCATAAGTTTAAAGTTTAAGTATACCATTTAATGGTTTCACTGTGACTAGGAAATAAAGTATATATGCCTCAGGTAATCCTGACCATCTATGTCAAAAGTGGTGTTACCTACACCCCATCTTCGAGAAACTTGTTCTCGAAGTGGTCAAAATAGTGACGGATAGTCTCGCCGTAGTGTCTCAGCGTCCTCCCAAGTAGCAGATCCTGGACTATACTTGTCCCACTGGACCTTAACTTGGTCTACCAAACGGTTTCTGAGATGTCGGACTCTACGGTCCAATATGCGTAACGGTTCGACCGTGAGGGTTCCCACGTCCGATACCTGCAATTCTTTCCAATTTAGTTTATGTGATTCATCAACTACATAATGACGTAAAACAGATACATGAAATACGTTATGAGTTTTATGCAAGTGGGGTGGCAGTACGAGATGATAGGCAATGGTTCCAATTTTCTTTTGGACCCTAAATGGCCCTATAAACCGTGGTGACAACTTTGTCCCCTTCCCGAACCGTATAGTACTCTTATTTGGCCTGATACGAATAAAAACTTGGTCCCCCACCTCATATTTTCGGTCGGTCCTGTGTGCATCAGCATAACTTTTCTGTCTATCCTGTGCTTCCTTTAGTCTCTGCCTGATCTGAATCATCTATTCTTCCATTTCCTGAATCAGTTCTGGCCCAACTGTTACTCGGTCTTCTAGCCTATCCCAACTCAATGGTGTTCTGCACGGCCTTCCATACAAAGCTTCATATGGAGGCATTTCGATGGAACTATGATGACTGTTATTGTAGGCAAACTCCACTAAAGGTACGTACTTCTCCCACTGGGTTTGATTATCCATTACGTACATCCTAAGCATGTATTCCATGACTTGATTTACTCTTTCAGTTTTCCCATCTGTTTCAGGATGATAAGTTGTGCTTAAGTTCAACTGATTCCCCAATGCTAACTGTAAGCTTGTCCAAAATCTAGAAGTGAATCTAGAGTCCCTATCTGAAATAATCTTCTTAGGTAGCCCGTGCAAACGGATAACCTCGCTCATAAACACTCATGCCACATCAGTAACATCGTATGTGTCTCTAACTGGAATGAAATGAGCACTCTTGGTTAACTTATCCACTATCACAAGAATGGCATTATGTCTATGAGATGTGAGTGGCAACCCTACAACAAAATCCATTGAGATAACTTCCCACTTGGAC